>CAJQUW010008754.1:0-83830 GCA_907163375.1 Prostheceraeus crozeri
CAGGATCTTTAAGAATGCGAAAAAGTATATTTAATCTACAAAATGGTTTAAAATAAACACGAATGTCAATATCAGACCAAAACTCTACAAATGCGCTCTAAAACACCCCGAACATAAGGAATCGCAAAAATGCGATCAAAATTGAGGGGTCTACTCATGCTGGACTAGGCAACAACACAACCGAAAAGTTCAGGCATAGAGTAAATGCAGGACTACAATTACAAGAAAGTGCATCGAAAAAAACTGTACTTCTTACCGCTGATCAACAACTTCAGAGCACAGGAAATTACCTCGGTCAAGTTAAGGTTTCACAACAGAACGTTAGTGACACAAAGGAAGATTGGATCGAAATTCAAATATTGATTGGGGTGAGTCAAAGACAGTAGATAATTATCTTTGGTGTGAGTAGCCTTGCGAAAAACTGGAGTTTTGAATTGAAAATCATGTAATCGGCGTGAAGCCTTGATTCCTCCAATTATAAGCCGTTGATATGCTATCAAAATTCCGCTGTATCTCTGACTGTATGATTTTGCCTTTATCGGATGTACCTGACAATGCTGGCCGATCGGCTGGTGAAAATTTGTGCATTTTGTTAAACATGTATTTGGGCTGGACTTAACCCCTTGGGGTTTATTACTATTAGATTAAGTAGTGCGAAAATTATTATATAATCTTGGTTAAATATCGCAAATTAGTAAATTTATTTCAAAAATCGAATATTTTGTCTTAATTTACCGATTTTCTGATGTGGTACAAAAATGCACCACAAAACGGATTGGACTAAAAAGGTCGAGTTCATAGAGTAGGAACATTAGGTAGAGTGGTAACTCCGCATTTATTAAATGCCCAATGTGTATACACTTTCGATCTTATTAAATGAACTCATGGGCGATACAGGTGATATTGTCACCAAATGTGAGATATGCAAATTTTTGCAGTTTTTCAGAAATTACAACGAAATTGACTGATCATGATTGCAATGCAGAAGGAATGGTATTTCACAGATTCTCATGACAGTCTTGGAGATGTAATGTTTGTTAAATTAGCAATTCGATGGGTTCCTACTTTCATGCTGAACATTATTTTCTTAAGCGTGATCATATCACAGGCAACCTGCCACTGGCAGAGCAAAATAACAAAATCAAAGACAATGACTTAATTTAACTTTGAAAGATATAAATGGTTCCACATCACTATTCAGATTCAAGAAATGAAACATGAATTTAATGATCGAATCATAAAATCATTGGAAAATTGAATTAAAAACTTGACATTTCAGCCAAGAAAGCATGAATAACATCGCGACCCTGTCATGAAGACTTTCATTATAATAGAATTCATGAAGTTCCCTTGATAATGAGCTTATGATTTTCTCTTAGTTAGGATGCCTATATTAGCAGATATTCATTCCTTTTGGCATCCAACTTGTTTCATACTACTTATATAGGAGAGTCATCTCGGTTGTATATAAATTGGCAAATTTTGACTTTTTTCAAAAGTGCTCAAATAATTTTTTGAACCACAGGAACGCAATCTCCGTAAAAACTTAATTTTTTGATATAAAAATTTTCACTGCATACAGATATTTTTTTGAGTCGACACTCTACCTATATATCCCTACTATATGGTCGAGTTTATAATTATTTGAAATATAACAGGGTATTCCAAATAAATTTATTCAGGATAGAATCAGAACTCACAATTAGGTAGAATTTAGTAAAAATTATATGGGAAGATATCTAAAGCTATCGAAACCTGATCTCTTATGAATGGTACTCCTGGAAGCAATTTACGGGAGCTATTTAAACAAAGTGCGACATCACAGTCAGTGCACTGAATGTTACTTCTGCTGTCCACCAAACAGAACTGCAATGATTGCACCGTTTTCTAACCGTGGCAACTCTTGGGAGGTGTAGAGGCGCGTTTAAACTCGAACACACCACAGCTTTGTAGGTGGTCCACACATTGACTCTCTTTCTCTACTTGAGAAGCCCCGAATCAAGCTGTTAGCAACTGATCGGCGAAAGTCGTACAAAGAAATGTTTTCAAATTTCCTTTGACAGTACAGAACATACGCGTTGTTGATGGCAATGTCCAAAAAGTCAATGAAAAGACGCAGATAGCATTTCTTTGGGGATCCATGTCCAATCTCATAGGAAACTTTTTTCTGGTCACACAAGTCCACACCTTTCATCGCTGAATTGTACTTCACAGCAATAGATGGGATGGTCTTTGGTTGTCTTCCTGGTTGTCCTCTTCATTGTCTTTCTACGACAGTTGTTTCCGAGGGATCAGCAAAGTTCGAGGCAACAAGACTGGTCGTTTGTCCATCGACAAACACACGGACACTTTCCTGTCGTATGAGACGAAAGAATGTGTCTCTTCTTCTTTCATCTTCATTTCTTTTGGCTTTGACGGAAGGCCCTTCCGATGAGAACGTATTGTTCCCATAGCTTTGATTCCATTTGCATGGAGACTTTGAAGAAGATTGATTGACGTGAAGAAGTTATCCATCCCAATAACACATGCCGTTCCTTCCACACACTGGCTTAACTTCAAAACGACCTTTTCACCCAATCCAAGATTGGCATTTCCTGTATCTTTTCCGGTATAAAGATGCATTTGATAAGCATAACATGATTTAGCTGCCACCAGGATCCACTCTTTGAAACCCTATGGAGTCGGTCTTTCCTTTCATATATTGTTTGATAGAATTGTTTCCTTTGAATTTCACCAGATGCTCATTTACCGATAATTCTTCTTCATATTCATACGCAATCTGAAACGCCTCGTTAGCATGATCCAAAACTGATTGAATCCTCCATGACTTTGCTGACTGATTTGCTTCATTGTCGCTGAAATGTAAATGAGCTCTCAGTATTTCAAATCTTCTGCTGGTCATTGTTTGGGAAACTTTATTAATGCGTAGGTCGTCATCTTGCTTCCAATAATCTCGTAACTCCGGCAATCTATGATAACCCATAAGTATGTGAGGCGAGGCAACGCCTTCATCTCTTCAAGATTGGTATTCAAATCAACTCCCTTTCTTTGAGCGTACAGAACGGACTGTGGTAGGATAATTCTTTCAGCAAGTTTTGCATCTGGAAAGTTTGTTCAAACACCTCATATGGCTGTGGTGTAGTGGGTCACGAATGTGACTGACAGACCGACGGAAGGGGATCGAATCCCGTAAATCACATCTTTTTATAATAATATACTTCTTCATCAGCTTTTCCTTTGATTATTTTAAGTAAAAGTATCTCTATGTGTGCCTTTAAATTATCATTGATAATGATATTTTTCACAACTTATGCTCTGGTACTTTAAAACTGCGTCTTATGTAACGAATGATTAGTTGCTGTAAATTTTACTTCATGGATAAAAAAATTCCTATCCCGTTTTGTGGTGCATATTTGTACCACCAAGTTATTTCAGTCAATTACACGAAGTCGGTTGATGATCGTCTATGATTGCTAATATAATTAATTAAAAAGTATATATTGAGTAATAAGTATTAATAAGATTGTTCGATCATTTACTTGTCTGAAAATATCAGTTCGTCTTCACAGATGTTGAAAGAGAAAATGATCTCAAAAATTTGTGTCCGTTACAAAAGATCAACAAACATAAAAAATTTTATTATCCAAAATGAAAAATGAAAATAAATCCTTTTTTAGGATCCTTGTGTACGATAAAGACGCCCTCTGTAAAAAATTATCACAAACATAACATTGAAATTCGTCTTTACTTATGTGATGCTTTTTTATACCACAAAACCCCAAAGGGTTAATATTCATTGTACACTTGTATGCGCTTGCATACGCAACATTGTTCCATTTCGGCGATTTTGTATGTGCTCAGAGAACATAAACATAATGTGATTTACTCCGTACGTTGATCGCCTTGCGCATATCTGATTCGTCACGAAACATGCTAGCAGTGGCGTATCAGAGCATTGGCAGATATAGCGTCATAACGTCTCCTTCAGTTGATGATTGCGGATAAATGAGGCATGAGATGTGCGTCTATGTTAGCAAAAATGACTAAAACACACAACTGAGTAGCCATTGAGATCGATGTTGATTTCTCACATGACGCTTGATCGCCTTGGTCAAGGAGCTGAGATCACTACAGAGAACATTCACTCTCGAGGAAGCTCTCGCCAACTCTTGTGTTTATTATAGCCTGTTATGTGCTCCTCATATTCTATCCTTTGAGATAGGTTTAGTTTTTATTTCAACGCCATTAACTTCGTGAACGATGATTAGAGTTTTTCTGCATAATCCCTCGGACGACTGGCTGGTGTATAAAATAACCACTGTTGAAATCGACACCATAAACATAATATCACAAATATGCCTTCAATCATTGAACATCTAAGACTGAATCACACATCAAATTAGGGAACCTTCTTCGCTATCTCCCTTCAGCGGCTTCTAACCTTCCGATCCGACATTCAGCCATTGGTGAACGCAGACACGACTATTCAACGCGTCATCATCTTCTACAAAATTTGGCGAAACCACGAATAGGGAAAATTTGCGCCTCTCTTTATCTGTATCTAAGAATTTGTAAATAGATCTTTTCTTGCATTGCTGCAATGTATTTGCTTCGTCGTTTCTATCGGCAGAAGACAAGTCTAACTATCGAGCTAAGCGCACACGCTACACCTATCACACAAATCTCTGTGATTTGCTGTGAACACATTCCTAGCGCATTGTGTGATCGCTTGAAGATCCTCCAGTTAAAAACTGAGCGCTGACGCTCGGAGCGGATTTGAGAATAGTAACTTGAAACTGTAAAGTGTATGTAAAGTTGTAAATGTAAAGATGCTCTCAAAAACAAAAAAATGAAAACTATTTGAACATTTGTTTTATGAACGTAAATATTTATTTTTGGGTATGCAGCGAAGGCCTCACAGGCACGGAGACGACGCCACTGTTTATAATTCAAAATTTAATTTAGTCATGTTATGAATAATGTCAGTTTAACTGCAGAGGTTGTAGACGCAATTTGCATTAAACAGTATTGTACAACATCCCTCAAATCTTTTGAATATCAAAACAACAGAAGATAACTAAAACTCACCTCATTTTTCAAAGCTGCTGACTTAACAGTCCAGACAATAGCCGATTTCAAAGTTTTTGGTAGATTGGTTTGAATCAACCGAATTGCGATAGAACTAATCTGATTCCGATTGAATAGAAGGGCAATGACCTAATTAACATTTCCTGTTTAACCTAACCGAAGTTTTGAAATCTATCTTAGAAACACGGCTATTTGGCTTGTTCAACCCCATTACGGTAGTTCCAACCAGTGTCTGGTAGGAAGATAATAAACAAGCAGAATCCAGTTGTTTCAACGATTGTATCGAGTTGAATGAACGCAGGTTTGTCGTATCTCAACAATACATTATTTTTTTCAACGGCAGGTCGTTGGAAAGTCGTTTAACCGTGTCAGGTTTCAAATTCTCGGTTCGGTTGAAATCAGTTGAGGAAATGACAGCCGTTTTTCTTCCTGGAGCCGGTGTAATCCAATCCTCGAGAACTGGATCGGCACCAGATAAACGCGCTCAAACTCAAAGTGAATCAGAACATGATAACAAACGAACTTTTCGCCTGTCACGAAATGAAATGGAACAGTTAGGAAATGAATTTCAAGGCGAAGGAATTGTGGACCATCCTGGTTGTCATCTGGCAACAAGTCGGATAAAAATATTCTCTTTATCAATCTTACATTTCTTGGGAGGATAGGGACTGTGAAATTCATTCTCATTGACTTCGCGAACCGCTAAGCCACCAGTCGATTGTCCCAACGACGCTTCGAATGTTTGAGATGCTCTGTAAACCCTACTCTCAGTGCGCAGATGAGCCGGGTTGTATATTGAGCCAGCTATAGTTTTAAATCAAATTCATGGCAAAGTTTGAATAACTCCTCACTTCCGAACACTTGTATTGTATTGACCATTTTGGAGGAACGAAGCTAAACATATTGAAGCAGTCTTATGTATAATGGATATTATTGAGTATGTATTTTCCTTATCATCTTGTGACCCATCATCGACTAAACTTATTGTTTATGGTGATTTCAAAGACCTTATCAATCATATAGAAGATCTTCAAAGTATATATAATCTCAAGAAAATGGTCAATACAAATACAAGAGGAAACCGCATTCTAGATCAAATTCTCACTAACGTAGATACCAATGTATCGGCGAAAGTTCTTTCTCCATTTGGAAAATCTGATCATTCAGTCGTTTTTTGAAATCCTGAGAATTTGAAACCTCCAAAGACCAGTAAGAGAAGGATACGCAACTTTAGTGAATCTAACAAACGCTCATTCATAACGCTGATTTCTCTTATCTAGTGGGACTTACTTCTAGCATTTAATGATTTAGATCTTGCTTGTGTGGCTTTCCAGAATGTTTTGTGGTATGCTTTTGATAGCTGTTTTCCCTGGAGCAGTACGTTTCAGGGACTCAGACCCTCCTTGGACGAATGGTCAGTTGAAATGGTTAATCAATCAGAAGGATCGTGCGCATCGTATGGATCATCATCAAAGATATAAGGAGTTACGCCTCAAAGTCATCAATTATTCCAATCAACTGAAATCTTATTATGCCAAGAAGATTGAGTCTTCAGCTTCTACTAGTGATGTTTGGAACAGAATCCGCGTTGTGTCAAGGAATCGTGTGAGTACCAACACTACAATCTCCTTCTCACCAAACGATCTAGCTTATTATTTTTCGTCTATGTATCATACTAATGAAGATCAATCGTGCTGTTTAGGGGATAATTTGCCCTCGTCTTTGCCTGATAGCTCCTTGGAAGTGATGGATTGTGAAATTGATTATCATCTTCGAAAACTGAAGCGTGGTAGTGGTGGACCTGATGGCATCCCTTTTTGGGTATATCGCAATAACTCAACGGCCTTTGCTGGTGTCATAGCATTTATCTTTAACAAATGTTTTTCATCTGGAAGATTTCCTACCTTGTATCAATACAGTGACATTATGCCTATTCCTAAATGTTCAAAAGTATCTCAACTTTCTGATTATCGTCCTATTTCTATTAACCCGGTCCTTTCTAAACTTTTGGAGCGCATTGTGTTACGCAACTGGATTTTACCGTATGTTACTAATAAATTGGATCTGATGCAGTTTGCCTACGTTCCAGGTGTTGGAAATGGTACATCCACAGCTCTAACTTATATTTATGATCGTGTCCTCGGTTTTCTCGACAGAAAACCTGGGGCTGTACGTTTGATTGCTGCCGATTTTTCGAAGGCATTTGATAAACTGCCTTTTCGTTCAATCATATCTTCTTTGGTAAAATTTGGGATCCCTCATCAAGTGATATACTTTTTGAATGACTTTTTCATGCATTGTAAGCAACGTGTGCGGGTGGACGGGTGGATGATGATTATTCGGAATGGTTTGAAGTCGGCAGTGGCGGCCTCAGGGCAGCGTTCTTGGTCCAATCTTATTTTCATTGGTCATTGATGATCTAAAGCCTATTGCTCAAAATTCTGTTTTTGTTAAGTACGCTGACGATGTTATTGTATCAAATTTTGTTCGTGAAGTTTCAGATGATTGTACTCAAGCTGAATGGGATCATTTTGAAACTTGGTCTGGTCTTACACTCAATTTTTCCAAAATCCGTGTAATGAATTATGTTACAAAGAAACATTTAGTTTTTGAAGATGTCATCTTTAGCTGTGGCACCACCATACCTGCAGTTAAATCTGTTACTTTACTTGGTTTCTGACAATTTTACTTGGAATGAGCATATAGTCAAAACAACATCCAAGTGTTATCGTAAGATGTATATTCTTCGTAACTTGAAGAGAGCAAATTGTTCTGACCATGTGATTTTTAATTGTTATGTCTCATATATTCGCTCTATTTTAACTTACTCGTATCCATGTTTCTGTAACTTACCAAACTACGTTTTTAATAGACTATTACGTGTTGAAGGTCGTGCATCGTATTTTTTCCATGATTTTTCATTTTCTGATTTGTCTCATACTGTTGATTCCATTTGCCATAAGTTGTTCCGACACTTTTTAGTCCAATGTCGATCATCCACTATGTTCCATGTTTAGAGAAAGATTGAGCAAGTATTGTGTAAGGAAGCGAGGTTGTATTACTGCCCCACATGCTTTTACACGTCGTTACGGTGATTCGTTCATCAAGTATGGCCGCTGATTCTCTGTTACCTACTTACATTGATTTTAGTAAATTTCACATTTTACATTTGTAATGTTTCACCGCTTCTATTGTGAATCAATAAAGTTAACTTAACTTGACTACCAAAACTACTTCAAACTTCTTTCATGGAAAAGACAAAATGCCCATTGGTCTCTCCTCAAATGTCATTTACAAATTTTCCTGTGAACACTGTCCAAAGGTGAGACCCCTAGGCATTTGCAAACTAGAATTGACAAACACATCAAAGGTCGCCACCTGCCAATTGAAATCACCTTGCATAATCATGTGAACGATAATTCAGCTTTCTCTGTCATTGCCCGGACGAATAATACTCTCATCGCACAATCTGTACTCATTGCCGCAACTGACAGGTCTTTATTGTTAAATAGCAACCCGAGAAAAAAAACTTATCAACTTTACCAAATATTTGGTATTTACTTGGAAAATTTATAAGATTTGAATAGTTAAACAAACGTTTTGGAAATTTAACAAATTTAGGAAATGTGTAACAATTGCCTAACAAATATTTGCTACATTTTGTATGTAAGTCGATATTAACGAATTTTGCGAAATTTAGAAAACGTTTATCAAATGCCTAGGTAATATTTGTTTGGTTATCCAAACAAATTATTTTTTTGCATTTACTAAGTTTGATGAAAGAAAAATCTTGCAATAGGCAGGATCCGCTTATAAGTAACTGTCGTAAAAGGCGGTTTTAATTGCATGGTGATTTCAATGTGCGGCAACTTCACCCGTACAATTTTTGAACTCATGCATATCACAAGGATGATCATCAGCTCTCATAAACTCTGATTACAATCATCTCTCAATAAAATAGAAATGCAACGTCACAGGAAATACCCAATAATAAAGTCTGTACTATATCACAGTTTTGCGTCGTTGATAACTGGCTGATTTTTTGCCATCAAACTTAATTAAATGATTGAATAATTGTCAGGAAACTGTTGATATTTTTCTATGATGGCACCAACAATTTCTTTCAAATCTTAAAGAGAGTGCATTATGTCATTTCCATGGATATCGACATATGAAACATGGCCTGAAATGTGCATGTCTACTATTATTTCGAGTATTTTTATATATATATGCCCATTTGTATTTGATGAAATGTGTGTATAAAATAAATATTCAGGTGACTTCATCACTCTCTCTTTCTCTCACTCACTCACACTTTTCCCCTTCTTCTTCTTCTACTCATTTTTCATCATCTTTCACATTTCTACATGTACACTGTAGCTACAATAGCAACAAACATCAGTCATATATTTTCATTATTAAGGGAGCCTAAGCAGTTCTATCGGCACACATTTTGCTTCTCAAATTAAAGCATTTATTGAAGTTTCTAAGTTCCATACTGTGCCCATCAGCAAGTCGACTTTGATCAGTTTGCTCGTGTGTTCGCTAAATTACTTAGCTAGTAATTTAAAACTTATGATATTAAATCAGTATGCAACTGAACAAACAATTACATAAGCATCTCGCTCAGTCTGCGTAATCATATCTCGCTTCTATAACTTTCCGTCACTATATAAAGGAAATTCGCCACGCTCACGCAGCTGAGGAAGTTCGTTCACAATGTTGGCAGCCTGGTCGTGGCCGCATTCGGGAGCCATGAGCGGTCGATAATATTCTCTAGCTGCGCTGTGACTCAGCGTCCCTGCTTAATAATTATTATCCGCCCATCACGTGTAAAAGAAAGCTGCGCAAGGCGCAGTAGCTTGTGCACTCTTCGCTCTCGCTCTATCGAACGCGTGTTTACGTTAACTGCTTAATATTACAAAAGTCAGCGCATCAAGAGGATATTTCTACTTACACACCTTTATTTATTCATCGTCGGTTTGTGATCGTCTACGTTTTTTCATCATCTCTTGCTTAGCTATCATCACAAAATGGAGCACAACTCGAAAATGAACACTCGCATGTAGTCAGTGAGTTCTTCCAGTCAATGAAGCCAGTCAAGTTCTTTTGATTTTTGCATCAATTAAAAAAATGCACCTCTTGGATCAAACTACAGAAAAATGGTAAGCTTCTAAATGTTTCTGAATTTATTTTGTCAACTTAGTTTCAGCATTTAACTGCAAGTCTAGGTACATGTATTTGGAAATCCCGAAAACAAAATCAAAGGAGAGATTTGGGTTTATTGACCATGAACACGTAGAGACATTTCTATTATTGACTACTGCTATATCTGCTCTTAATTTTACAAATACTAAAGAGCTACTAGCGTCGTACTTGATTTACTGATAACAAAATATCTCAATTCCTCTTAGTTCCTCATAGCAGACATATCACATTTTAGGAGTCCTACCAATACTTTGAATTCATTTGTGTAATTGAAAACCCAAGTAAAGCGATGTGTTTCTTGATAGCTATAATATTCATTTATATATAAATATTATAGCTATCAAGAAACACATAGTTTTACTTGGGTTTTCCATCACACAAATGATGTCACATGCCCAAGGCTTATTCACTTATTCACTTTCAGAATGTGAATGTATGTATCAGTTTTCACGACGACGTTTCTCGTTGAAAAATCGATCAAAAGTTGATTGTGTCGTCAAAAGAATCGTAATCAAATAGAATATGTTGAAATGGTAATATATATGTTTTCAAATTCGTAATTTCTGATTGCTTACATTGAAAATAGCACAAACATCTGGTTATGTTGAGAAAAATTGCATGCGAAAAACCTTAGAACTATGAGCACGAAAGAACTAAATTAGCGCATTAAAACCATTTTAATTTAGCACTTCAATATTTAGATATGTATTATACTTTGTGCAATAGTATATTTGGGATGACAAATAATTGAAAAAAATTTGAATGAAACAGTCAAACATCAGTCATAAAGTTCTATTTCAGGACTGCAAAAATTTTAGATGTAGAATGTTTTTATCAATGCACAAACTATTGAGCTATTCGATATCTGCTTAAGTGATGCAATTTAATCTATTTTCTGACATGTATGTGTTGATTGTGATTTTAAACAAATTGTTTAAATTAAAAAAAAATATCAAAATAAAATTACATGTGCGGTATTAAATACTATAATAAAAATTCAAGCATTCCTGAATACTTCATCGCATGAACGGTTGACAAGCAGTCGGTAATAGGCTACACATCTCGGTAAGGCTCTGTTTTAATTATCAGATTGCATTTTTTGTAAAAAACAGTTCGGTACTTGAATATCAAAATAAAATTATTGATAAATACTAAGAGTATTGATTAAAAAAATAATTGATAAATTGTTAATGATCACAATTCAACCACTCTTGAATATCTTCATTTGATATCGAAATTCCTAAGAATATCGCTTCCCAGATTGTCAGAGATGAAATAATTCAAAAGCAGTTTTCTTAATAGTCTTTACTATAACACCTAAAATTAATATAAATGATTTATCTTCTGAACTTTGAGTAGGCCTACCCATAGAATGTTAATTAAGATCCGTTAAGTTTGATAATTCTGCTCTGCACATCAGCACAAGATTTGTCTTCTTTTTTACAGGTGTTGATTGCTGAGGCTGTGTATCTGTCCATCGATGACTCAACACCTGACCTACATTCGGCTGCTTTTCCGTCTTGTCTTGTGAGCTAATTAACCCCGAAAACTACTGGAATTATTCTTTATCCATAAATCTCTCATACTCACAACGTCCCAGCGATCGTCAGATTCGGACAACCGTGTTGTGGTCCAACCGCGAAGATGTTTTTTTCAGTGACCTCGTATCATCGCTTCAAACTTCATTTGGTAGTGACTGTTTCTCCGCTGAACTGTAAATTTTTCGTGATATCACCTCTATTCTTAAAAATGTAACTGATAACGGCGCGACGGTATTTGACTTGAAATGACAGTGTTTCAGATGAAGTGAAATGCGTATTCGGGCTGTGGGCATGCTTTCTGGTTGGAAGGATTTTCAAATGAAGAATGATCAAATCCGGATAGAGAAATTTCCTTTATGTTGATAAAAGTGATATTCATAAAAATTATTTGTATCGGATCGTTCGATGTGTGCTACTATATAAAACTCTGTTCATTTTCCAAATACGTATGAAAAATTGTATTTTTGAAGGATATCCATTCCTTCTGCTGTTTACTTTGGGGAGCAGGGCTCAGTTTTTGTAATCTCTATGAATGTTATGTACAAAGCATAATTTTAGCAAGATCAATCATTTTATTATAGTCATGCAGTTTTATATGCCGTACGGATTTTGAACGATTTTGAGCATGAATAATTCGAGCAGAGCGTTTTACTAGCTATCTTTTTGCCGAATTATGATTGTTTTGGTTTTCTATTTGATAAATATAAAACATTTCATACAAGAAGATATTTTTCATGAATTCAAATTTGCAAATGTTTCGTAATCGCCTATGAAGTAGGAAAAAATTTGCTTATTATTTACTAAAAATATTATAAAAGCTAGAAATAATTTGCTAAATGTTTTGTAAAAGTTTGGAAAACTTACAAAATATTTACTAAATATTTCGTAAAAGTTCAGAAAATTTGCCAAATATTTTGTGGAAGTTTGGAAAGTTTGCTAAATATTTAGTAAAAGTTTAGGAAATGTACTAGGTTTGATAAATAATTCTTAAATATTCTTAAATGTTTGGGACTTTAATGCCAAGTACTTGGTAAGTATTTGTTAAACTGACAACGGTAATTTTACTCGGGAACACAACGTCAGCACCATTGTTTTTACGTTTGTAACTTCTCAGCTTTCTATTGGACAAAATTTCTTTTTGATGGCTGATTGATTTTAACATTTGTGCTTTTATATTTAAACCACTGATGAAGAAGATATTGTCTTTAAAATTGCAATTTGGTTAATGCTGTAAAATGATAGAATGAAGCGAAGTTCTCCGAAGCGCTTGTGCTCAACCTGTTGCGATGATAGTAATCTGTATCAGTTGGGACACCAATTTTCATGTTTTTCATCAATAAGCGGATCTATCTTTGCAAGTACTCTCAAGCATCTATATCAAAAACACGTTTACTCACACTTCTCTTCTAATACACATTCAAAGGCATCTGCAGATGTAAATCGATGCAGTTTTGCCTATGGCAGTGGTGGGCAACGCGTGGCCCACCGGGACATATTGGGTGGCCCGCCACCGCTTCTCATATCTCAAGTGGCCCGCTGACATTATTTGAATCAATGATGTGAAAATGATTCAATCCGACTTCGACCTTTGTGAGGTGCATGAAAGGGTGAGGGATCCTCTTTAGAATTTTCAAAACCATAAATTCACAACTAAGTGAGCAATATGATGGCACAAAAAACAGAAATCCACATTCGAATCATCCAACCATGCTCCTTTCATAATGAATATCTTCTCGCACAAGCGCTAAATGCGCGAGTTTATGCTAAGCCACATAGAATTCAATGCCCTGCTAAGCATGTTTCTCTACGTAATGAGGTAATGTCAGTCACATCCACAAAAAGTCAAATTACCGTTTAATTACACAAAAGAAAAGCTTCCACGTTTTGTTAAGCGCCTGTTTGCTCCTCAGCACTCGCATGACTTGTAGAAAGTAAATAATCATTCCTTAATATTAAACAAATTACATCCAGTTGCGTACAATACTGCTGCGTGCATTTACATGTAAAAAGTTGTTTGCTATACGACCACTAGAACGTACGGTACAGCAGCTCATGTGTGCACTTAAAAGTACGGAACAAAAGAATATAAAGCATATAATGATGCCTTTTAAAATTGGTGGCCCGCGAGCCTTGGTCCCAACTTGGTTGCCCACCACTGGCCTTGGTATGGGATGAATCTTTGTGAATTTCTTATCTTCTATCAGTACAACATATACTCTCTAGCAACTACTCTCTCATGAAAACGCGTAGAACTTCAAGTCTATAGATGAACACTAAGATAGCATATGTTATAAACTTGTTTGTCTGCTTCAACTTACTCTTGAGAGGAAAAATATTTGACTTAAAATGCGATCATTTTATGTTGGTGCATGAGTTTTCATATTGAAGTAATTATAAAATGGATGTCATAGTGATAAAAACACATGATTCTGATGTCGATGGAGATAGAAAATTAGATGCAATGAGTATAGTGTTAGGCTGAGTGAGACGCTTTTGTCATGTGACTTCTTTTAAGTGAACATCTGCTATTCAAACTGTGCAAAATCATTAAGCATTCTAGAGCCGTTTGATAGCTATATCCTTGCTTTTTTAGCTGAATGAACGATATATGTGTATTTATACTGATTTCCAGTCAGAAATAAAAACACTTTCTATCTCTCTTCTCTCTTATATTTACTGCATGTAGCCTCAGTCATTCATTTTTTGATTTCTCTGCTATCAGAGATGCAGCGTTTATCAAAAGTTGACTTCTCAGCTGCGGCGCTAGTTAGAGGGCGGCGTTTTTTAATAGAGGAAATATGGTAAGTACAATACGATTGCTTGATTTCGCTGTAACTAAACCAGCACTATCAATGAAGTACGTTCAATGAAGACTTTTTATAGAAGCGGCATCATCCTGACCACAGTCTCACCCTATCTACAAGATCTATGCCAGGGGATTGGTGGTACAAGTTATTAGTCCTATAAGGTGATTCAACGCTTCCAAGTTTCCAAGCCCCACCACCGCTTCCTTACAAGTTTACACGGCTCTTATCCTCAATCGTCTCCTTTACGCGACAGCAAGTTGGTGGCGCTTCGCAAACTAAAATGACAAGAGACGCCTTACGAATTACATGTACGTCAAGTACTACAAGTACTGCAAGTATTCAGTAAAATTCAAGTTCTACAAGGCGATCAACATTCAAGACACTATTGCAAAAAAATTGAAAACGTTTGTTCAAGAAGATCACTACCAACAAAACGCAACCACTATACAAGTTCCTTCCCCCTATGATAAACCACAACCGGAATCTAAGAAGAAGACCGCATTCATTGCAAAGAACAGTTAACAACATCGGAAGGAACTTTTTCAACCGAATACTTCAGGCTGACTTTACCATTTGACATTTCCGTCAGCAGTCTTCCACTCCTTTTATCTGGGTGACTTACTAGGTAATAATTTTTTTTCTTCATCAATTGTAATCCGGCTGTCATGCGTTTGTCATATCGGAATAAAGCTTTTTATTACTGTATTACTATTATTATTCAGCTTCCAAATTTTTAACCATGAATATTGAATAGTTAGTTTAAATAAACTAGTAATTTAATGAAAGTATTTCTACAATTAACGAAGTTAATCAATAACTTTAAGTTTGATTTTGATGATGCCATCGAAACCTTTAGCTGAAAATAATGAGTAGTATTCAAATTATCCAATTTATAAATTTGCTATCAATTTGAAGAGAATTATAAAGAGAGTCTTGACAAAATCAGCAATGAGGAACAATAATCCACTGCATAAAGATAGCATAGAATTCCATCAATCATAAAGTTGCAACAAGATGATCCACATCGCCCAGCAAGAGCTGTTGCCTTGCAAAGTTTAAAATTAAAAATTAAAATATATGATTAAAAAAGAATTAACATTTTCAAAGAAACAATTGAAATATATTTGAACGAATATTTGAATGATTCGTAGGCGCCTGTGCACTTGCAATTAAGTATATTTTGTGAGTAATTGACAAAGACTGTTCATGATGTCAGTATGAGACTATAGTTCTGGCTGCGTGTATTCTCAGAAAGGAAGTAATGTTTCATTTTGTCAAAATAATGAAAACATTAAGAATCATGTATAATTTTATAGTCATATTGCTTCATTATCATCATTATTCATGTGTGTTTCATTGGTGATTTTCAGTTTTGTTTCAAATGTTTTGTAATTTACTGTAACCTTACAAAATAATTGCTGACAAAAGACATGTAGAAAATGATGGAATCATACGACCATTACCTGCCACGCCCTTCTTATTCTTCTTTTAAGGCGTTGTCTCAGTCAAACATTACATCAGAACATGGTGCATGGGATCTCCTAGCAACGCTTGAAACTGCGAAGTTTCATGTAAGGAAAATTGAATTGTGAATATGAATATTGAAGATGTTATTATAGAAAATGTAATGTAGGCCTATTTAATTTTATTCATTTATTTCATGTACTTGAATGATAATTTGACCAAGTGCCTACACTACAAGGAAGAAAATTACTCTTTTAAAATGTCACAATCTAAGATCTTAAAGCGATGCCACAGCAAATACGATCTCCTGCTGCACGAAATGCTGCAAATAAAGCTTAAAAAACCTTCACTCAATGGACAGAGTGACTCAGTGAGACTGGGACTTCTTGAGTAATTTTCTTCCATCTCATTTTCTTAGGTCTAGAAGTCGCAATTTCTATTTGCCTTGTTTATTGAGTCTTAAGATATCTACTGATTTTCTTTACCGTAGTATTTGTTCATTTAGGATTGTATGCATTCTATAGCCTACTATCGTTTATATGTTTTGTAATATGAATCTAATGCTGGAATTAGAGTAAATAGATTTCTCACGATTGCCACTTCAAATGGTCGAAATATTAAGTTTGTCTTCTCATTTTTATCAAAAATTGCAACAAGAAAATTATTTATCAAACAGAAATTATCAAATAAATATGAAAATGTATTATTATCATCTTCTTTTTAATGTGATCAAATTGAAAAATGAGCTCAAAATTTCTCAAAATCAGGATTACATAAGCAAGATATCAAATTTCAAAAGCTTTTGAAATTCCAGTGAAGATTACTCTAGAGGTCAATATGTTGATGAGTATTTCACCTCAGTCCTCACATTTCATTCTTGTAACTGATTTGATGATTTATAGCAAAATTACTAAGCTAGATAAAATGGTTATTCTACATGTACTGCATATAAAAATCTCATTATGACTCAGAATTCTTATTGCTAGATCATAAAGGAGTTAATGGACAATATGTAGCCTGTTCCAGAAAACAAATTGGATATCTGTGGAATTCGGATAAAGATTTGAATCAAAAAGGTCTACAAGTAGGTATTTTTCTCTTTGACATTCTTTACTTTAGAAAGACATTCCGAGCACAGAATGGTAAGGATATTCATGCATGCAAATAGTGACAGATAATATCAGAGTTGTGTCAATTACTCATGAAATGTAATTGATTACAACTACTAATTATGTCTTTGTGGATGTAATTGATTACAATTGCAAATTACTCCGTTTTTCTTCAGATACTATTCAATTACTTTGCTAATTTTTAGATAATTGTTAACATCACATCATACGTTTCCCCACCATTTCTTTTTCCGGGTGGATATTCTAAGATTAATTGCAATTGATCCTCGGAGAGATAGATGAAACTGGCAGCATTGATGCTAAATGGCCACGTTTATATTCTTACCCTAAATTTTCCGCCTGAATACTACGAGTCAGTCTGAACATGCAATGCCAGGATATCTATGCTATGCAGACGTGTGGCTTCTAGGAAACTTTATGTGTGTAATTGCAATTGATATTTGTTTGAATTGCTTGCAAAAGATTTAAATTGATTTAAAGATTTTAACTATAACTTCTAGAAGAGTATATTTGCCTCTCTCTTTCCAAGGGGAGTAACAATAGTTTTTGATATGTAGGCTATTTTCCGATAAGCTATTGAGATTAGGGGGAACGACTATCACAGCATCGCCCCCTAATTTAGAATCTGAAAGTAAGTGTCATCGCAAATTTCTTTGAAAAAATTATCGATGGTATAGTACACCCGGTGCACATCTAAGTATGGTAACGCATACTCGACGAGGAAAGTAAAATAATTTGAACTAAGTGCTAAATGTATGTTTAACGGACTGCAAAGTAACTCTAATTACTTCTCAATTACATAGCTCAAAATGTAATTGATTACAATTACAAATTGTTCATCAGAAAATGTACTTGACTATACAAGTCTGGTTAATATCAAGAACTGATATTCAACTTTGGCCTAAAACCATGATGTTACGTCCAAAATATGAAATTAGCTAGTGAGACATCTAGGCAAATTTTCATTGCATGTGTCATGTAGGCTATGTAGAAATTTCCTTCGTAGCCAAGATGACAATGGGCCCTATCATTGTTCATTAATGATTGAAAGAATTTTTTTAAACGAAATGTTTCATGATTCATAATTTTAATCAAATATATTGGAAATCAGAAAATTGCCTATATGCACAGACTTTAAACTTTTTGACATTTTTTAGCTGGATATGATTATCCCGAGACAGTGATGAACAGCTTTAAAATAACGTAAACAAATTTCATGGATATCAACTTCCATAATGGATCATCTAACTCTCACTTGCAGCTTCAAAATATTTGATGAATTTCAGTGGTGTCGTCTCCGTACCTGTGAGGCCTTCGCCGCATACCCAAAAATAATTATTTACGTTCATAAAACAAAGGTTCAAATAGTTTTATTTTTTGTTTTTGAGAGTATTCTTACATTTACAACTTTAGATACACTTTACATTATCAAGTTACTACTCTCAAATCCGCTCCGAGCGTCAGCGCTCAGTTGTTAACTGGAGGATCTTCAAGCGATCACACAATGCGCTGGAGTGTGAACAGCAAATCACAGAGATTTGTGTGTTTGTGTGATATGTGAAGCGTGTGCGATTAGCTCGATAGTTAGATTCGTCTTCTCCCGATAGAAACGAAGAAGCAAATACATTGCAACAATGCAAGAAAAGATCTATTTACAAATTCTTAGATTCAGATAGAGGGAGGCGCAAATTTTCCCTATTCTTGGCTTCGCCAAATTTTGGAGAAGATGATGACGCGTTGAATAGTCGTGTCTGCGTTCACCAATGGCTGGATGTCGGATCGGAAGGTTAGAAGCCGCTGAAAGATACAGCGATGAAGTTTCCATAATTGATGTGTGATTCAATCAGAGATAATGATTCAGGTCATAATGGTGATACTATGTTTATGCCGGCGATTTCCACAGTGGTTATTTTCTACACCGGCCAGTCGTCCGATGGATTGCGCAGAAAATTCAAAACATTGTACACGAAGTTCATGGCATTGAAATAAAACCAAACCACTATCAAGAGATAGAATATGAGTAGGAGCACAAAAAACAATTTAGCAGCCCTAAATTTGAAACATGTAAGTGATTGACAGGCTATAATAAACACAACAGAGTCTTGCTTTGGCGAGAGCTTCCTCGAGAGTGAATTTTCTCTATAGTAATCTCACCAAGGCGATCAAGCGTCATGTGAGACATCAGCATCACATTTTCATTGTCATTTAACGTATAAAATCTTAGGAAAACAAGAGTCGCGTTGACGAACAATCAGCTTATGATTGCATGCTTATGAGACTGCTCAGAAAAACAGGCTGACACATAGGACTCATAGTGAATCACAATTCACATGCAGAATAGTGTACATTGGGTAGTCCATGGACTTCAGTGTACCTTTCATTTAAATATCAGTATCTATTTCCCATTTCATTTTATTTTATTCTGTAGTAATGGATGCCAGCATGACTTGAATGTTCATGTACTTGTACAAGTGTTCGAAAATTCACTGAAATTAAGAGTGTCATATTAATTATGTTATTAAGTTCATGCTGTTTGCTGCAGAAATATAGGAATCCACTATGGAGCGAAGGCCTATGGTCTGGGAGCACGAGACGCCATTGATGAATTTATCATTAATAACGCACAAATTACTTTCAACAAAAATGCTTTGTTTAATAGGAGCTCATAACTCTTGAGATAAATGTACATTCACATTGCTTTGATTTCTACGAGACAACATTAGTGGTTATTGAAAAATGCTTTTTAGAATGCTAGTGCAAATGCTAATGCATGAGTAATATTGCTTGAACTGAATATCAGTATGGCCATAATTATAGGTAATAGCATTCACCACTAGGTTCCTTTTGAAAAAGTCATGTTTCAGCATCGAATCATCAAAATGCGAGTATGCTCTATGAACATATTGCAAATATAACCTGGAAAGCATTCATAAAATAAAGCAGAAAATTACAGCAAATTCACGACAGTATTATTTCTATTTCTTAAAAAAATAAATAAATGCAACTACAAAATATTTGATATTTTGAATGTTGGCTTCCCACTGCCTCACCAGAGAAGGAATCCTTTTGAGTACATGAATCGCTTAATCTATTCAATTCATGTCTATAAAACTTGAGATCATTTTGGCGCCTACGTGATAAATTTTCCATCAAGCACTCCAGAGTATTTCTGCTACTTTGAATTGCACGAGCAATGATCAGTAAGCAAAATTTCTATGGTGCAAAAACCGTGTACTGGAATTTTCCGTAAGTTTGCCCCAAAACGATTTTGGCAAACATTCGGATTTTCGTTATCGATGGTTTGCCCTGGAGGTATTTATCTCAGTGTGCTGTGTGATTAATCTGAATGATTTGCTGCATTTTTACAAACTCATTATGTCTTCATTCTATTTACACCGTGTCTAGAAAGGAAGCAATTATTAAAATTACTGGAGCACTCACTTGGTAGCATTTAATAAATGCCCAAAGATGTTTTATTTAATATGATAATTGCGCATGTCAATAAAGCCTCAAGAACGGCTGTTTACACTTTACACTTGCCAACCACAGTATCACTGTGTTAGAATCAGTCACATGCTTAATTCTAAGCTCTTTATTTGTCATTCATTTTCGAGCTCCGTTTCGTCGGATTAATTTCCATTCTAAACTTCAGATGATCAATCTAATCAGTGCTTGCCCTGATGACGAGACTGTCGTGAAACATCCTAGGCAGTCAACCGTGATAGGCACGTGAGGTAGCCGATATCATATGAAATGATTATCTTAAAGTTTCATATCAAAATGTTGAAAATGCATTAGATGTGCATAATTTAGGAAAGATGGCTTTTAGTAAGCAAAAGTTTCGTGCATACAGAAAAAAAGTTTATGAATAACTCAATGAATTAGTGGTAAACATTAGAGACAATTCAGTTTTCATCGATGCATTATTTTCCAGACACTTCATTCTGGTTGACGATCGACCCTTGGAAGTGCCTGAAGCTCAATGGACGGCAAGTCAGCATCCTCCACTCCATACGACGGCTTATTGTCCATCACAACGTCGTAGTTGGGTAAATTTTCGAAGGCAGGATTATCGTTTCCAAGAACTGAAACACCAAATTTGAAAGGCTCCTGACCTGGTTCTGGAGGTACATATGGCGCCACAGGACCTGCACTAACTGTCCGTTGCTGACCAGATCTACGAAGTTTCAAACATCGTTTAATGAAGATAATGACTGGAACGATAGATAAGGTGACAGTAGCGGCTAAAGCTCCGCCCACAATCGCCAAATATCGCCATGTTGATGTTTGATCAGCACAAGAAGGGGCTTCTTTGCAATGGCCTTCTTCGGTGCCACTCCCATTTCCACGAATACATTGAACACTTGTCGACACAGAACTGAATTGCGGGCAATTTGCAGAGCGACATGTGCAATGTCGAAGTCGATTCCGAGTGCTTCTACAGGATGAACAGAAGCTCCACTCAATCCAGGGACACCATTGGAGACAACAGACCAGTTCCTGAAGGAAAAATAAATAATTTGAAAGACATTCTGGGAATAATGAATGAATGAATGAATAGTCATACATTTCATCAATGATAATCAAAAATACATCAAAAGTGGAGCATACACTACAAGTGAAGTAAGAAAAGAAGTCATAAAGTCACAAAACGGTTTGAAATGCGTGCGGCCATAACAGGAAAGCAGTTTTGCCGTCTTACCGTTTTACATAACGGGATTGACAGTCTACCATTTCTAAAATACATCAGTGCATTTAGGGGATGTTCAGGATTGTGTACTTCATTTATCAATTTCACATAAGCAGATTTACGTTTTTCAAAAAACATGTTCTTAAATTCACAATTACATTCGGATTTACATATAACTCGCTTTGAACGTTTGAAAACACGCTTTACAATTGGCGTGATTTGTGCATTGATACTACCGAAAAGGGCTATACAATATAGCAAAATGTTTTCAATCATAGCACTATATACCATCCACAGATCGTCGTGGCTTAAAGAATTTCTCAAAACTTTTGAAAGGTTGAGAACATTTTCTTTCGATAGCTTCAAAATGAGGAGTCCATGACAGTTTATTGTTCCAAACAACACCTAAGATGTTAATGACATCTACGACTTGAAATGGAAGTCTATTCAGCATACAATCGACAGCTTTGTTCTTCTTCGTAAAAATCACTATTTTATTTTTCTTCTCATTTATACGCAATAAGTTTGAAGAAGACCATTGCTGTATGTGTTCGACCTCATTCTTCACAGTCAGTAAAGATTCTTCTAATTGATGCTCAGAAAAAGGAATAATTTCATAAATATCATCAGCGTACTGAACAAATTTTGTGGACAAAAATTTCGGCTTCAAATCATAGCAATAAAGAAGAAACAAAAATAGACCCAAAAGAGAACCTTGTGGAGCCCCACTTGTTACACAGGCTTCCTCACTAAGTGTATACTTTACGCGAACTCTTTGAAAACGATGAGTTAAATATGATGTCAACCATACAATAAAACCAGTGGGAAAGTTGAGCATTTTAAGTTTGTCAATCAATATGCTGTGAGATATTCTGTCGAACGCCTTCGAAAAATCAAAATTGACTAACATACATCCATCAAAGGCATCACTTTCCAGGCACGATGTTACATGGTCATGAATAGAAATAAGTGCACACCTGCAGTCAGACAAAGTTTTGAACTAAACTGATGTGATGGAATCTTCGAGAGAATTGTCGATTTAATATATTTCAAAACATGCATTCAAGTACTTTACTTGGCACACTTAAGACTGTGATTGGCCTCAGATCATTTAAGTTAGCAGGAGACGACTTTGGAACAGGGGATATAGCACATGATTTGAGAATTCGAGGAACATAGCGTCGAATAGTAGAGAGGTTGATAATGTGACATAGAGGTTCGCAAATGTATGGCGCAGCTAGCTGGTAGGCCTTGACTGGAATACCATAAGAACCACTTGATTTATTCACGGACAAGTTGTCAAGCACAGAAAATATTTCGCAAGGTTCAGATAATGGACACCAATCATGTGAATCAACTGTTTCACTGATAGATGAGTAAGGGTTGAAGGTTTCTGCGAAAGCGCTATTAATTTTGTTGGTAGCACTTTCAATACTGGGAAACTGTGACAAAAGATGATCAAGGGCACTACCTGATGATTTCCCTCGAGCTTCAGACACAACATTCCACATATTTCTTGGGGACAGACTTGATTTCTTCACCCAGTTAACTTTGGCTCTCGCAATTTCCTCTTTCACCTTTTGCTTGAAAATATTGTACTTATTGAAATCTTTCTCGCGATATGCTGCCCATCTGCGGTTGATCAATTCTTTCAAATAATGATTCATCCAAGGCTTATCCCTTTCTGTCATGAGAACAGAATGACAAGGAATAGCGGCAAAACATGTGCCAAAAATAGAAAAGAACAGTTCAATCTTGGTATCTAAATCATCTACGAAGTAGATTTGATGAAAAGAGGCTGAATTGAGTCTTTCAAGAAATCAGTGAATATGAGTAGCACTCCAATCAAACCATCGACGCTCCTGAACAGTTTGGTTATCGTAGACAGTATAGGGATTGAGAAAAATTTGAGCATGTGACCCTTTACGTCGAGATGAAAGAGGTGGGCCGATATCAGCGAAATCATACATATCACTTAAAGATTTGCTAACAAGAAATTTGTCAATACAGGATTGACCTCGTGTTGGTAAATTCACTTTATCATGCAAATCAAGACTTCTGCAAAGTAGGTCAGTGTCCAAGTCATTAAAATCACCACCTATGATCAATTGTACATCACAAAAACTGCTTGTGTAACTATCTAGTGAATCTATAAGGAAATCGAGTATTTCACATTTATGAAGAGAATTCAAATTCGGAGGAGAATACAAAGCACATAATAAATATAGTTGATTATCAAAATTAAAAGATGCACCAATTGATTCACATGAGATGGGAGACAGAAAATTTTGAACCTGACAGCGGCCCAGACTGGAATGAATCCAAACAACAACTCCACCTCCTAAACGATTTTTCCTGTCACATCTGAATATGGTATATCCCTTGATTTGAAACATCGAGCAGTCATGCGTATCATTTAACCAAGATTCGATAATTATTATAATGTCGGGATTCAGGGTAGCACAAGTGAGTCTCAAATCATTAAGTTTACCAACTGCAGCTATAGAACGAGCATTAGTCATATACACCTTTGGAGCAGCATTCTTCTGTCAAAAGCCCCGATTTGTATTGGAAGCACGTGGAACCACTTTTTTTATTCTTTATAATGACATTCTCACCAAGACCACGACGATAATTGAGTTCATTTCTTAATTTCTTATCTTCTTCCAATTCTCTGGGAGTCATATCAAGTTTCAGATAAACTTTTTTGAAAATTAGATTTCCGTCATTGTTCACTCTTGATAATTTAGGTGCAGACTTCATGACTGATATTTTTGTGTCATAACTGGAGAAAATAACTTTTAAAGGCCGAGGTCTCGACCCTTTGACACCTATGCGGAAGAAACGGCGGAATTGATAATCACTAGAAGCACCATTTTCACTCAAAGATGACAAAATGCTGTCTAGATGCCTCTAATCGAAGTCCTTCTGCTCAGGTCCGGCATTCCGGAATACCAAAGAACAGTACATTACTTTTACGAAGCTCTCGGTCTTGTAGCTCATTTATGATGTCATCTTGCACATTGAATTGAATGCTGTCAATTCTCGAGTTGATGGAGTCAATCTTAGGATTCAAATTCTCTTTGGCCTCAGCAATAAGAGCCTTACTTTCCTTGAGAAGGTCACTCTTGATTTCACTTACAGCATCTACAACAGCTGTTTTCACCTCACAAGGATCTAAAGTGCGGGACAAGTCAATGTTCTCAAGGGCTGTCATAGCATCTTTTAAAGCAGAACATAACTGTGGCTTAGTCATTTTGTTTAGTTGTGAGAAAGACATCTTCCTAACCTCATCAAAAGTAACCTTTTCAATGTTTGGAGAATTTGTTGCGCTTGATGATAACGATGCGTTACGTGGCATGATCAACAATGAGATGCTGAGTTGAAAAAAGATTCAATGCTGCGCAGCAAAATTGACCCCCGTACCTCGCACTCTGTAACTGAACCTTTACAACACCAGACTACCCACACAACAGCCAATCAGCTGTCACTTTGGATACCGATTCCGGGAATCACGAAATCCTGTGCAATGCGTGCACTGAAATTGTGAACGTGACCACAGCACTCGACAGAAGTCGATAACTACAATTCAGAGTGTGAAGAGGATATTTGGTGACACTGAGGGATTACAAATCCGATGTGAATAGTTAGCGGAGTGCGAATATGACGCGAAGGACGATGATCAGATAGAGACAAACTCGGGGAAAAACAGAGCACCACAACCAGAGATAAGGCAAAAACACTGAAATTCACTGAGAGAGCATATGACTGACCGACCGACGCACAATGACTTAATAAACCTAAATCAGCTAATACACGACGTCTACAGAGACAAGAATAATGAATAATTATTCTCCGATGATTTTGAAAGTAAACGTAGTCGCCAAGAAACTTTCATTAGTGGGAAAAATAACACCGGCAATTTTGAGGCCTCTAATCATGCGTACAAGGGCGAGATAATGAAGTAAAATGACACTGATTGTGTTTACATGATGAGACGTTTTCACTGGACAAAATGAGGATATCTGCAAGACATCTAGACAGTGATGGACGGAACTACCAAGGTAACAATAGACTATAAATAAACTCTTTTTGGATACACAAAGGAGGGGCACGCTTCAAAACAAACCATGCTTTTAGAATTCGCATGGAGAGACAAATATATGTAAGATGAGTACAAAATAGAAAAATAGGTCACGAAAGAATTACCTCGAAAGTCATCACAATCAACCACATGTTTGCATACTGATGATGTACACGATTCACGGCTACCATTGCCGTAGGGTCTAACTGTAAATCTCCCCCCCCCCGAAAAAATCGCGGGTCCCCAAATGCGCGTGGCCCAGCTTCGATACAACATTATCTCACATTCACGTGTCAAAGAATTACTAGTGCAGACGCATATGTGATGTCGGTGTGCGTGTGCGTCTCCGGTGTGCATTTATCTATGCGTGTCCTTTTTTCTTGATGGCCAATGAAGAACGATATTATCTGGAAGGACAACACTTCCGAGTTGTTTTACACTGAACCGCTTCTTTCATTTCACAAAGAAATCAGAACATATTTTTTTAGAGCAGATTGTCGTGTTGAATGTTAGAGACTTTTTCCTCCGACGAACACATTCAATTGGATAAGTGTGCTTGTACTTCTAAGGGTGGGCCTAACTACATCATATTTTAGCGCCGGCCCTCCCGGGACGTGTGGGCTCGCGGGCTGTAGTTACAGTTCTGTTGGCTACGAATCCAACGTGGCAGATCCTCCTTGATGGGCTCCCCCAAGTTCCCCCGTGTCTGGCCTACATAACTGGCTCCACAGTCACATTGCAAATTATAAATGACATCAGAGTGGTTGACAAATGGTATTGGGTCTTTTAAAGGGCGGATGAGGATGAGATTAGGGTCAAATAAAATTACAGGCTTGTCAGCAGGAAAAGCTTGCTTGACATAAGAATAAATATTATTATTATATAATATGCAGGGACTGCCCAAAATTGGCGCAGTTTTTGATTCTGCCGTGAGAACGAGACTTTACGTTCAAAAATGATATTTATTCCGAGAAACGGGAAGAATTATCATGAGGTTTTAGTATTTAAAGGAATTATTCAAAAATTCGTTCATATCAGGACAATAATATCACCATTTATATCAATAGGCATATAGTATGCATGAGTTTGTAATAAAAGTATCAAAATCACATCTAATGAACCCAATGTTGCGTCATGCGTGCCACGAATTACACGGCTTCAGTGATTGGTCACCAATTGAATAGTGCACCAGATATTTTGACAATGGTTCTGAGCATTCATAACAAAGAAATTTAAGCTGTTGTCAAAAACTTCATGGACGTATATTTGCAGGATCATCATTGAGTCAAGAATCAGGAAAACTTATCAACTCTCTTAGAAATTGTTCAACTGCTTTATGCAAATGAAAGACCGAACTTTATGTGCATGCAAGATAAAGAGATCAATTTGGAGCGTCACTGCAACATCACAAGTCTAATTTCAAATTTTAAAAAGACTTGCAGTCTTCTCGATGCCTCCGGAAAAGGCAGAAAGTTTGAGGTGGAAAATGGTGTGCCTTGAAGAGGGCGCAAGTGATGTCGCTCAATCTTCGAGCTCATTGAATTTGTCCATCACCGACGGTTGCTTTTCTGACTGAAATTCCGAGATCAATTTCTATAGAATACTGATTAAGACTTCATCTTGATCCCATTTCCTTGCATCATATCACGCAATCACGGCGGAAGATGAAGATAGCCGAATAAGATTCGGTCAATGGTCAATAAACAATGCAGATTTAGTTGCCAGGATTATTTGGAGTGATGAAGAAATGTTTTCGATAAATGGTTCAGGAAATTGCATCACATGTGCAATTGAATAGCCTACCATGAATTTGACTCGTTCTCTCCATTCATAACGTGTTGTGATATGTACAGTCCTTTCCCATTAACACAAATTTGATTTGTTATTTTTCTCCAACACTGTCAGCGGCAATAATTACAAATAAATGCTGATGAATGACTTCATTCCACAATGTCAATCGAAAGAATGCTTTCTACTCAACAGCAACTTTCCAATAAGATAAAGCACCCCCTCACTTTCCTCGTCATGCTGCCGTAACTTTAAGAGAACCCAAAGTTCTTCAGAGGGTTTTGTGCGTGGCTTTAAAACAGCTTGGCCGGCATGATCCCATGATCTGATACTATGAGATTGCCGGCTTTGGATAGTATTGGAGGACAGGTTGCATCATAATCGAAAGCCAAAACTATTGACGAACCAAAGAGAAAATCGGTATATATATATATATATATTATAAGTTTGATGAAACCAATAATAATAAAAAAATCACAGCTGTTGACAATATTTAAGGAGAGTGAATGCTTTATCATAACAAAAAGTCGCTCTAATATGAAAATTTAAAGCGTATTAAATTAAATTATTTTCGGGACATTTATACATTTATTCTTATGTCAAGCAAGCTTTTCCTGCTGCCAAGCCTGTAATTTTGTTTGACACTAAAGGTATCCTCATCCGCCCTTTAAAAGAACCAATACCATTTGTCAACCAGTCTAATGTCATTTATAATTTACAATGTGACTGTGGAGCCAGTTATGTAAGCCGGACAGAGGGGAATTTGGGGAAGCGAATCAAGGAGCATCTGCCACGTTGGATTGGTAGCCAAACCCGTGAATCATATGCATCCTCGGTCTGTGCACAACTGCTTGATTGTGATGACATTAAAGGCAGTTCTTTCGTGACCTATTTTGTTCTCATCTAACATATCTTTTGCGTTCGGTGTTGAAACCACAGCATCGGACATAGTAAACAATATGGTAAAAATATTAATGTCATGCCTGCTATTCAAAAATTATTAGCGCCAATTTGCTGCAGAATAGACACAGCAAGAAAAGTTTTCAAGTATGATTTTAGCCTATTTTTAAAATAGAGGCTATGAAAGTTTGTATGTTATTAATGAAATTCGATCAGTATCAATGTCATACCACAAAACGATGTACATTTATAAAAGGAGGATGATAATAAAATGCAAGATATTTTAACTGTTCTTGCAGATTCTTCGAGGAAAAATATGCACTGTTAGGCAAAAGCATTAAAGGCATAAAAGGGTCCGAAATTTTTCATACACCATTTCTTCTCAATTGTATATTCTTTGTAAATAATTTTTCCAGATATGACACGAAAATTACTAATTATGTAGTGCAGCAGAAAGAAATTTTGCTAAAAAATGCACTTCCGTATAAAATCTTCACAAGGTCCGTATTTATTTGGCACATAAGGGTTCGTAGTAACAGATGCTGTCCGCATTCTGGATGGGTGCGTATTTGAAGTACAAAAGATAAAGCAGGCCCGATGAACGTATATTTAGTGTTGTGAGCATATTTCACTGGTGCCAAAACACTTCCTTTGAACATTGAAATGACATACGAAGTCATCTACGGCTCATTTTTTTAATGGATGAAGCACATAATTATCAAATTATTATACGAATAGGAAAAATTTGCAGAAAAAGTAAACGGTTATTTAGTAATTTTAGTAGTAAACATTTTGCACAGTATTTTATAGAAATACTAAGTGAAAAATAGTAGACCATCTAAGCGGCACATAAATCTTAAAATCATTTTATCCTATAAGTCACTATATGATCCCCTTTGAACCTTCAAAATGGACCCCATAGCAATACGGACAACTGCTTAAAATGGATCACATGGTAGTGACTTTCCGGATCTATGGATACGGACTTTGTCATACCTTCAATACGGGACATTTTGTTAATAGTGTACTCTTTAATAAATATGCACTGTTAAACAAAGAATATAAGGTATTTTTGGTCTGGTTATTTTTTTTGTGGTCTAACTTCACAAGTGCATCAGTAATATTATTTGAATTTCTCCCGGGTCAGAAATTGGTATGCGGATACTTAACGGACACTTAAATGAATCCACACAATTCGTTAAAAATTCGCGGTAAAGTGGATGATCTCCAAGAAAACCCTTTGCGCACAACTTAATACAACTTATGGTGAACATTCCACTCATTAAATCAGTTACATGGGATGTGTCATGCATTCTAGAGACCAAAGATCATTCCACGATCATTAAATATCAACCACAGGCCTAAGACATAGAAAGCTGCTGACAGCGCTGCCCGCAATAACAATGATTCCCCATTCCAATTCTGGCTGGAAATCAAATTATTCGAATAGGACGGGGATAAATTATAGTTATCATTTCACATTATTAATGACATCTCATGAGCTTATACGTGGAAAGAGTCAAAAGTACAAATAACAGATTTTTTCGTTAAAGCGATATCAAAAAATATAGGTCCTCCGATCTTTTATTTTAATAAGGCTGCAACAATTCATGCCATATCTAATTGTGAAATTATGATATTAGAAGTGTGTCTTGCCTAATGCATTGCAATAGTTAGGCCTAGAATAATTGTTTTTTTCATGAATCTATCAAGTGCTGTGAATAATGTATTAGGCGGCTTGACATTCATACAGGCGCCTGATTCTATAAAGTACAATAATAATATATCAATAAAAATTTAAGTGACAACATAAAGCAAATCACAATCACTGCGCATCACGAAATTTTTGAAATTTCTATTCAAATGAAATTCATCTGATAATTCAATATTGATGTAGCTCATTTTACTTTTATTGATTGAATCCTTAAAAACTATATAGGGGAAATGAACGATTACGCAACGTATCTGCATATTTGCTTCTATGCAGTGGCATCGCACATAGGGACATAGGTTATCATAACACTTCTTACAGGCATAATTCATTGGTTTACATATAGAATATTGATGTCTTTCAGTCAATCATGACAATTGTAGTCAAACTAAAGACGCAGCGCGATGTCCTGGGTTGACATGTAAATATTAGATAATATAGATTAAAGTGCGTTAATTCAATACATTCACAGAGATAAATTGCCTTATCTACGTTCTTGAATCTAGAGATGACGTTATTCAGTGCTGGTGGCAACGGACAGAACTAGTCTCAATTCACAAGAAAATCAATTTTCCATTGAACGGTATGTAAACTCAAGTCAAATTTCAAACGAACAAGAAGATTGACATCACATCAAACGTACACAGTCACTAAATTTAGATCGTGAAGAGTCGAACGGTGTAAATGACCAATTTATCACTGAGAATAATTGAGCAAAAGATAGCTACTTTTCACTTGACAGGCTTGCCTGTAATTCGCCGGTCGTTGATGCAATTGTATCGCTAATGCAGTATTGTGTTATTGCTTTTGACATTAAAGCGAAGAATCATAGTGCATTGTTTTGTTGATTACGTGAATAAAATCTATGAAGCTAATGCCCACACCTACATCGTAAAAAGTACAAAATAATTTCACAGTTACAATAGTTGTTATAATTATCAAATAACTTTCCCCTTCAGATAATAAATATCTTCTATTGTCTGACAGCAGCAATATTGTTTGGAATTTCATAATGTATTGCGAAGAAATTGGCTATGGCCATCTTTATGTATGCAGATTGAACAAATTGTTCTTGAACCATTTTATAATAAATCACTCTAACAAACGAATCGTCTATGCGCTTTCATTTTAACAAAAGAAAGGTGCACGAAATCTAAGAATTTCGTTCAGACTTGATGGGCACTAAATTTGGACAGAAAAAAATCATAGATACAAACTCAGATGCACACAAAATTTGAATAGACTACACTGAGCACATGCTTGGATAAATGTAGCGATATCTTTTTACATGAACACAAAGAAATCAAAGCTCAGGAATTCTGTAGGACATAAACACCATACACCTTATAATAGTAATGAAAAAAGAAATCCAATGAACGAATATGTAGAAGTCAATATGGCTATGTGTAGGAATGTCTCTATACTTTCCGTAGCATTTTTCTAGATTATACAAATTTCTAGATTAAACATTAATATTTTCATAATTCATACTTCGAGTCTGATTTATTCTTTCTTTTCCGTCTCTCTTTAAGATATTACTATGTGCTTCGGATTATATTTTGGATCTTATTAATTTCATTATTCATTGTTTCATACTATGTGCACGTACATGAGGCTTTACATCAAGTTGTCAACTGCTGTCTCTTATTGCACTTGTTAAATTATAATGCCAGTCCAGTCTAAGCAATGTGCCATTAATTGTCAGTCAACGTGAACTTCTGTCAGACTGTGATTTCCTGAAGCCATGATGCAATTCCGTATGCTGCACTTCAAAGAAGAACGGACGATGTGCCGAGCAATGACGATGTTTCCATTTATTCCATCAGAAATCAGACGTTTATTAGCCATTGAGGCAAAACATTACAATGTTAATCAAGATGATGATAAAATGAATAATTATGAAATGGTAGACAATGGTTTTGATGAAGCGGTCGTTCGAACTTTAGCGGAGAGGAGACATTCACGGCATATTCTGAAATTTAGCTGAATGACACAAATTCTTTAATCTGATTCATAAAAGTGTCATTGACTTGGATGCAGCTATACAAGCAGAGTCAAATTCAGTACGACAATTACATTTATTATGAATAATAGATAATGCAAACAGCATGACATTTCACAAAACAAGGAAGCCCATCTTCAAACATTATATGTAAGTCAAGTCATCGATCTAACATAATATACTGGTTTTTATTTATCAATTTAGTTGATCAGTCACACTCAATCAGAACTATCATTTTATGAGTTCATAGACGAGTCCTGAAGGTCCGGAGAGCACGTAATCAATTTATCAAATATTATTACAGTAAGTACGTTCATATACAAGATTGATATCAAAGACATAACACTACTTATTATGATATGAATAATATAATTGACACTCACCTGTAATCAGAGCGAAAATCATAGGATGGTGAAAAATTACAAAGTGCTCCTGACCTTCTGACTCGTTGCGGTAGTTCGTATGGAGTGATTTGTCTGTTTCTTGATGTAACTGTTTGCATGCGTCAGTACTATTCATAGCAGTCACTGTCAAATGATTATAATCAATTGAAAAACTTATTCAACAATTATTGACCAATCACTTGCTTTTTTCGACGAACAATTGGTTTTCTATTGGTTATTGCAACCATAGAAATAAACTGTTTATCTGAAGTTCGCTAGAATGGAAGTTGACTCAAGGTCGCGGCACATCCGGGGGAACTAAGTTGGGGCATGAAGAACCAATAAGAAGCTTCGATTTACTCATGTGACTGATTCTAACCCAATGATGCAGACGTTGGCAGGTGCATCTAAGTGAAAATGCGTGCGATTTATGTGCCACTATTGTGCATTGCATGAAGCTTAATTTCCATTCCAGAGGTTTTATTGTTGTCAATTTCTATGATTGCAACAGCGATGGTCAATTCGCTGTAGATATCTAGGATTCATATTCATAATCGCATCGGTCTTATTATTGTCTTTCGACGTAGATAATCAGCAAACATTTGAATGCAACCTATACAATTGACAGCTTATTTGCAATGAAAACGATGCCAACGCGATCTGTAGATGTCTGGCTGACCCTGCAATCAATAGAGTTAACGAATACATATTTCTATGCACACAATAGAATGCGTTATATTATATCTTAGATATCTTTGAAGCAAACGGCTGCACCAATTGTGCTTGGTCGTGGATATCTAAAGCATTTGGTTATGATTCGATCGCTCAATCAACTGGCATGGCATTATCATCAATAGACAACGTCGACAAATTTCAGTTATCTATGCTTAAAGTGGAAAGTACTACGGTAAGTCACTGAATCAGTAATCAAGAATTAATCTGCTTCCATGCACACAAGAGGACAGTTTTAGATATCTATGAGTTTTTAGGATTCTCTTATTGCCGTTGCTCGTTGAATATATTTTGATAGTGATTTCATCTGCATAAGACTTAGCATGTTCATTATTGTATAGAAATTTGCTCTATCATCAGTTTCTAAAAATGGTATGAATTGTCGTCTAATGTCCGCATACTTGGAACAAATGGAAATGAAATGCATCAAATCTTCTATATCTTCAGAGTTACAATTCATGCAAATACATTCTTCGTAAGATTTTCTATTATTGTATCCACCAATTTCCGTAATCTAATGGTGGTTGCTTGTTCTCATTTTTAGTATAGGTATCACTATCGTCTCATCATTAGTCTGATTTAAATACTGCTTCAGGTTGCATTCAAAACGACGTAGTTGCAAGTAATTCAATCCTCGATTACTGTTTCGCGCGCTTTCGATCCATTGCTGTCTGAAGTATAATAATAATAATTAGCGTTTATTGATCAGATAGGCCACAATAATGGAAATCGTGTGGCCATGAGCATGAATATACAGAAAGAGTTGAAGTAATTCATTAGATGCAAAACAACGAAAAAAGGCACCATCAGAATCCATTATTTGCAAGTTGTGTCATCGTAACTATAAAAGATCTGCTTCTTATCACAGCTTTGATCATTGGTAGTCGATATGTTCTTGAGTATGAATTTGTTTCTGGTGTTAGATAATGTAGAGGATGGTTGCTGTCTTTGATCAAAATTTTGAATAAACGCATATCAATAACATTACGGCGATAGAATAGAGGAATGAAATCGCAACAATTTCAGCTTGATGTTCCATATATCATTGCATGGGCTCGGGATTGGATTTTTTCAAATAAGGTCACTTGCTCAGTATTAACATTTACAAATAGTGGTGCTGCGTATTCTAGGACACTCCGTATGCAATTATTAAAGATTATTATCAAATCACCTCTTGTAAGAAACGGTTTTAGTTGACGTAATATCGACAGTTTGGAAGAAGCTCTCTTTGAAACAGAACCGAAATGGGCTTTCCATTTGAAGCCCTCATCAAACACGACACCAAGAAACTTCAAAGTTTTCTGTAAAGGAATATTCGGAATTTGAAGATGAGACATGTCGCGAACGGATGAGAGTCGTATAAACATCTGTTGGCACTTCTCCTTCTTAATGATCATCATATTTTCATTTGTCCATTCACTGATTTGTGATAAGGCCGACGATAAAGGACTTTGAGTACACTGTTTGTAAATGATGCCAACAAGTAATATGTTATCGGCATATTTAGTCATAAGAATTCTTTTAACATTTGCTATAATTAGGTAATTGATGAAATAGGCGAAAAGCAAAGGTCCAATCGAGGATCCTTGAGGAACACCGCTGAGAACGGGCATATCCTTTCCATGGATCGACTTCCACTTTGTTCTTTGAGATCTAGACTTAAGATAATTGCTGACAAACATAACAAAATACGCATTTAAATCATCATTGATCATTTTTTGAATAAGCAGTCGGTGGGATATTTTATCGAAGCCTTTTTGTGAGATCAATGGCAAGCATGTGGCAACTGACTACGTCGGATTCTTGCAAGTTTCTGGAAATGAAATCCTCGACATTTAATAATGCACACGTGGTGGAACTCTCTTTTCGGTAACCAAACTGAAATTTATCAAATTTGGACATAGTATAATTTCCAAAGTGTCTCACTAATTCTCTCTCCAACAACCGCTCAGGAATTGGCAATAACGATATTGGACGAACTCTTTCCAAGCTTGGCGGGTGTGTTTTGGGAAATAGTAGAATATCAGCGATTTTCCATGTAATAGATAAATCAGCATTGGTCATACAATGATTGAACAGAAGAGTAATAGGTTGTGCTATGACAGATGAGAACTTCGACCAAACAATTGAAGGAATGCCATCAGAGCCAGGACTGGTTCTGGGATTCACCTTCGACAAAATACTATTTACTTAATTCTCCGTGAACATGAACGGAACAATAAAAGGGAGGTAAACATTACCAGCTCCATCACAGACGAATTCAGAGTTCAACTTGTCGTCAACAGTCTTTAAGATTTCTGATATATTTTTAGTGGGATCACATTTAGCCAACCAGTTAGATTCACGAGCGTTGCTGTTAGTCACAATCTTCTTTACATCCCAAATAGAATGTTTGAAAAGAAACCCATTGCTCAAATTTCGTTTTGCTATAAAAATCAGATGCTTCACCTTATCGCGATAATGGCGATATAACACAAAGTTCTTTTCTCTGTAAGCCACATATCTCTTGTTAATATTCACTTTGATAACATTTGTAATCCAGGATCTATCTCTGCTGGAACACTTAATGAAATTTGATGGTAGTAAACTGATAGCTTCATGTAAATGACGATAGAAATTATCACACATAGAATTTAAGTCAATATCAATGAGGATTTCATTCCATTTAACGTTGGCCAAGTAGTTCAGAGCCATATGCTGATCAAATATGGCCATAGTTCAGAGCCATATTCTTTATCAAATGCCAGTTCTGCTCTCGTTTTGTCAAACCTGAAGGATATACGAGTACCATTTCTTTCATTATAAGATTTCAGCTTTGAACACTTTCTAAGACAAGACATCTTATCATCATATGATCCGAATCGAAGCTTGATTGGTCTTGGTCTACCATTCATATTGCGCCTACCAATGCGGATTTTTGAAATGACATGTTCTTTAGGAACAGATAGGGTATCTTCGAGGATTCAGTTCAGTCATATCGTCATTATCAGAATCACCGTCATGGAATGGAGAGTCTTCATCAATTCCAAAAACAATTAGGTTATTTCTTTTCGCTTGCCTTTCAGAGAATTCGATAAGTGCACCATGTATGATTGGACCAATATCTAAGTTCATTTTCGTATCTATTTTGTTGCGCATCTCTTTCAATTCAATTTCATCGTTGGAAAAACGCTCCAGTAAGCTACGAACATCGATTGATTTGCAAGAATTGCAAGTGAACAATATATTGCCAAGGCTTGCTATAGATTTGCCGATATTTGCATTTACACCACTGCACTCCTTTTTCAGATGGGCAGGTTTCTTACAAAGATAACAAACAAGACAATCACCATCGATAGAACCAGAGCATGTTAAACACAACAGCGCTTCACTATTCTTCCTGGAACCCATTGTTATGTTATTGTTCGATAACGTGCGATGACAAGAAGTAAGTTAGAGACATAGAAATAGATTGTTTATCTGAAGTTGACTAGAATGGAAGTTGAGTCAAGGTCGCGGCACACCCGGGGGGAACTAAGTTGGGGCATGAACCACCAATGAAAAGCTTATAATTGCACATGCGACTGATTCTAAACCAATGATTCAGCCGTTGACAAGTGTATCTAACTGAAAATGCGTGCGATTTTTGTGCCACTATTGTGTATTGCATGAATCTTCATTTCCGTTCTAGAGATTTCATTGTTATTTATTTCTATGGTTAGAGAGAGTGCCAGATAGAGTTGGTAAGTGTAGTTCACTATTGTGATGTCAATATTTGAAAAAAATCCTAATTCCTCAAATGGGCAAAATATATCCAATGCAGAAGCAAGATAAAGAGATTGAGCAGGGAACAAGCTTCCGGTTGATATAAAAATTAATGAGGATGAACCTTCAGTTCATTTCTTATGAACCTTCACCTTCATCCTTTCAGGTTCATACTGAAACCTTCAGTATTCAGTTAGTTTGTTATCTATTCGATTCTTACTATTCATATTTTTATGAGGGTCAAAGATTTCATTCAAGTCGAACCTTTCTATTAATTTGATAATTCTTACGGTCCATGTGTTACGGTAATTCGGAATATTGATGTGATCGCGTAATGAATTAAATACTTTTCTGATAAATTGATGTTCACCCACACTCTAAACCAGCACCTCCTAAATCACACACTGAAGCGAGACACTATTCGTAACTAATAAAAAAGTCCTAAAGCAAAGCGTTTTAGGAGGCTAGCGCACTAGGGTTATTGTTCTCTTTAGTATGTCAACACTCTATTTCACGCAACCTCCTAAAATTCTAGTGTGTCGTGCTTTAGGATGCAGATTTCTTCGATTTTAGGAGGTGACAGTTTACAGTGCATTCGATTCAATTCCAAGCAATAATATAAAGCCGCTTTATAAAAGTGGTATTGCATCGGTTTTATGCCGAATTCTGCTATGATACAATAAGTCGGCGTTGTTCTTTTCAAATGATAAATTTTTTTGTAAAATTGTACTTGTATTTTATTCAATTCTTTAATGTTTTTATCAAAATAGAATTCAGCTGCATATTTCATCTTTGATAATGTCAACATTTCAAATGAGTTTTCAAAATTTCTCCATCGACACAACCGAACTTTTTGATAGTTTTACCTGTAATACAAGATGATATCTTTCCACGTTTGGCTAATTCCTGCAGATGTTTCCTATCACTTTTTGAAAATAATACGCCGAGATATTTATACTCTTCTACAATCTCGATAGAATGCATTTTCTGTTTGATTTTAATATTAAATTCTCTATATTTATTGGAGTCGTTGTATGTCATTATTTTTGTTTTATCGTAATTAATATTTAGACAGTTTTCATTGTGGTAATTTTGAACTATTCATATTTGATGGGTTAAACCCTCCTTTGTGCGACTCATTAATAGTATGTCGTCTGCGTATATGAGTGACGCAATTTTCATTTCAGCTATGTCAATGGCATCAATGTATTCTTCATTCTTATCTATATTTAACAGCAGATCGTTTATGTACAGACAAAATAACGTGGGCGATAAACTATCTCCTTGAGGGATATCGTTTTTCAACTTAAACTCATCGCTTTCATTTCCATTGAATAGAACTATGTAAGTTTTATTATTAAGTATATTATACAATAACGCTATAAACTTTCCTCCTGGTAATATATGTCTCAGCTTGAATATCAACCTTTCCTCAGGAATGCTGTCAAAGGCCTTCGATAAGTCAATGAAACAAAGATATAGCGGCATTTTAGCATTTTTGTGTACTTGAATTATTTCTTTTAATAGCCAAATACAATCTAATGTAGAATTATCTTTCCGAAATCCTATATGGAATTGGTGTAGTAAGCCATATTTTTCTATCAATTATTTAGGCGGCTATTTAAAATTTTCGTCATCAGTTTTTCAAGACAGGAAGATAGGTTAATAAATCTGTATGATTTTGCATCATTTTTATCACCCTTTTTGTATATTGGGGTTGTCCAGCTGAGGTTCCATGGAGGATTTTGATCATCTAGAATTTGGTTGAACATATTTTCAAGTATAGCTAAAGTATCGTCAATGTTCTTTTTTAGTATTTCACAGACTACATTGTCAGGTCCACTGGATTTTGAATTATTCATGTATTTAAGTGAGTTTATTATTTCATCCTTAGTAATGTCAATGTTAAGATTATTATTATTACATACAATGGCATCAAGATTCTTTACCTCAACTTCCATCGATGAGTCTTTGTTCATCTCTGTCAATATCTTATCAGTTAATTCTAATTCCTGTTTAAAGTCTGTTATTGTAAGCGAAGTTTTAAGTTGGCTTTTCTTATTGCTGTTCTTGTCATTAATTAACTGCCAGTACTTTTTACAATCATTAGTATTTTTTTGCATCCTTTAGATCCATTAACTTAAGTGACTGTATTTTTAGCCTTTCCTTCTTAATTTCATTGCTTAATATTCTCTTCGTGTTCAGCATCATCGATAAATTATCATCTGTTTTATCAGTTTTCCATTTTTCTACAGATGCTTTGTATTCCTGTCGAAGTTTCCGAGTTTCAAGAGTATATTTTACTTGAGTATTACATCTACTTATCCTTTTGGTAGCCGTTTTAGTGCTCTCAATAAATCGGTTGTAAATTTCATTTTGATTGGCATAATTTGCATTTATGTCACTTCTCAATTCACATAAATTATAACTGATTGTGATATCATTACATAGTCAATGACTGACTTATGGATCTTATCGTTGCGCATTCTGTAAAAGGTACATTTTCCTTCTTCATATCGGCCATTTGCTATCACTAGAGAGGTGTCGTTACAGAAGTCAATAAGTTATTTTCAAAATTTGTTGATTGTTTCGTCCTTTGTTGTTCTTTGAGAAATGTCTAGGATTTCGTTATCATTTAGAGAACCGATTCTACCATTTAGGTCACCGATCATTACCGGTATTGTGTTTTTCATCTTATGTTGATCTATCTATTCTCTTATTTTACTTAGGAAATTTTCTAAGGCGGTTGTCTTGATAACATAATATGATAAACAGATCCTTTATATCAATCCAAGAATGATCAGACAATTTCATTATCAAGAGATTGCCGTTTTCGCACACTATCTTCGTTATTTTCGTCAAATCTGCGTTTTCTTTGAGAAACATAGATACACCTCTAACATTTCTACCTAAAAAATATTCCTTCTATAGCATGAATGATGAGCATCATACGAATGAATATTCGTCGGTTCATTTTCAAAATCAAGATGGGTTTCCGTTAGACAAATGATGTCGGCATTATTGGGGTCAATTAACAAATCAGTATTTTCTATTTTATTTTTGGTTAAGTGTATTCACGTAAAATAATTTCATCGTTTTAAATTTCTTGTCATCATTTTCATTTTCATCGTTCTCATTACTACCGGACACATTAGTCTCCTCTCCTACTTCAGTATCAAACATACCGTTGTGATGATGGCACAGTCGGTGCTGAAGCTTGGGTCTGCACAGTTGTAGGAGGCATCGGTACAGGTTGTGGAACCCAGAAGTTATGTGGAGGTGGGTAGTTCGGATACTGTCCTTGTACAATCATGGGATATGAAGTCGCCTGCCATCGGTTGTCATAGCTTTGCTGGTACTGTCTTTGGCGACTGTTGTTGCTGTGTCTTGTGTTGTATTGTCGATTGCTGTGACAACAGTTTCTAGCAATATGTCCAAACTTCCCGCAAACATAGCACTTTGGACCTTGGGATCGATTACCGAAAAAGTTTCTCCTGTGGTTGTCATGTCGGTAGTTGTTGAAGCAGTAGTAAGTAAAACTCCACCACTGGACCGCGCAAGATGGCCGCCGTCGCTGACGTCCCCCCTGTCAGACACGTGGCCGTTGGTTATTTTCATAACCAATGCTTCTTTCCTCCATACCTCAACACTGCCAAAGTCCTGTATGGTTATCATTGCTCGCTGTATGATAGTTACCAGCTGTATCTATTTTATCTGTTTCAAGCCATTGATTTATAATGCATGCTTGTTGCAGTTATTCAATAAATGTTACTATGAGAAGAGTCGTTGTTTTCATGCAATGGATGGGTTAGTTAAAGGGTGATCATGTCTTTCTCAAATGACTGCGGAACATTACATTTTCATAGACAAAGTTTAAAAGGAGCTGTTCAAGATTATGTGATAAATTTTCATAAAGATGAGACCGACATCGAAGCAGTGATCGAGGATGCTAGCACTCTATTTCTAGAGTTAATGAATACATTCTCTGATAGCATTGTCATGGTGCGATTAGTTTCGAAAAAAGTTTAGTCATTTTGGAAAGGAAGAGGTGGAAAGTCGCTCTTTCCATTTTGCTTCTTATTCAATGGAAGTGGTAGATCACCTCAAAGAATTTTTTAAAAGACATATGATAAAAATTGCTGAACGTCTTAACGCATTTAACCATCATGGCAGCAGTCTAGTGATTGAAGCGATTTCAGATATTCACATTCAACTTTCCATAAAGAAAAATTGAAAATGCAGTGGTACTTGATTGTAGCACAACTGGTTTTCGAGCTATGCCTGCTCACTCTCGAAGTATATTCCTTCTGTACATGCGTCTATTATTTAGAAAAGGCTAGCAAATTCATATCTTCAAAAAGACTTGCTATAGACATCAGTAACGGTGAAACTATGTGTTGTGATGTATGTAAGCGAAAGGATGGAAATGAAAAGCGCATCTTCAAGAAATGTAAGCATGCTTTTTGTCAACGCTGTTTCATACGTAATTGCATTCAACTTTGCAAATGTAACCACTGTGATATTGCTCATTTCGAGTGTCACTTATGCCGCAATAGTTAGTACCTATGCAAATGTGGTAAAGATAGGTTTTAGCAAAGACTAACACGGAAAATGGCGAAACGTAAAATGACGAAACGTAAAAGTCAAAAGTCTTCAAAGTTTTCTTCAGCCATTCAAGCTGCTGTACGACATGCTAACGATAAATTCATTCGTGAAATTATTTCTCATGTGAGAAAGTTGAGGACGAAGAAATTAGCACCAAAACAACGAAAGTTACTTAAGCGATATGCTACGAAATTGCGTTTCATCTCCAATCCTAAAGTCACCCTTCAAAGAAAGAGGAAAACTCTAACACAAAAGGGCGGTTTCCTTCCAGCGTTACTACCGATTCTAGCTCCTATCGTGGGCAACGTATTGGGTAATATCTTTGGCTCTAGACGTTAATTATGCAAATGTTGAATCTTAAAGTATTATAATGGATTTCAGACTTCAATGTGATAAAGTTCTGACTGTATCAGGTCCATCTCATGCAGGTAAAACTGTTTTCACGCTGAATTTATTGGATAAAAGAAGGGAGTTGTTTAAGGAACCTGTCAATCGAGTGATTTGGTGTTATGGTATTTATCAACCGTCGCTGTTTCAGGAATTGCAAAGTCGCAACTTTATTCGACATGAAGGAATTATTCCAGTGGATAAACTTCAGTCTAATGATGTTGTTGTATTGGATGATCTATTAAAAGAAAGTAAGAATTCCAAAGATGTTACAGATATGTTCACTCGCGCAGCACATCATAAAAGGTGCTTTATCATCTATATCACACAAAATTTGTTTCCTGATGGAAAAGAAGCTCGTACGCGAAACCTGAATACACACTATTATGCTATTTTCAAGAATCCGCGAGATAAAAGTCAATTTGAAATTTTAGCGCGACAAGTTGCACCCAGAGGATCAAAAGCCTTAATTGAAATTTTTCAAGCAGCTACTGAAAAACCACACGGTTACTTATTCATTGACTTTACGCAAGAGTGTCCGGAAGAATTTAGATTTCGAAGTGATATTTTGAAAACTCCCATGATTATCTACAAACTATGAGTTCTTATTCTCGCATGATTGTTATTCCTCAGGATGAATATGTACAATTGACTGCCATGCAGCAAGTAAAGCAACCTCTTGCAAATCAAATGTATAAGAAAGAAATAGATTATCAGCAAAATGTTCACATCAAAGATCCACATCGTGCTGTATTATTACAATCGGAAACTGTTGAGCAATTGAAAAACGCGAAGAATAAGATGCGTGACTCTGTATCGACTGCTACACCTTTAGCATCTCGCGCACATGCCATATCTCTTTTCAATAGTATTGAACCCCATCTCAATGTAAATGATAGAGGAGAAATCATTACAGATGAAAATAAAGTGATTGATGCTTCACGTTATGAAGACTTGATTCAGTATGCGACACGTAGAAAGCGCCGTCAGGGCTATGTTCCACCTGGTTGGACATACTTTCTTAAACTATTGAAAAAGCATAATGTGCCAAAATTTGCTTTGAATAATGAGACATTGAAAGAACTTGATTCAACAGTGGCTACTGCTCCAATGCTTCAGACGATGAAAATGCCAACAAATTGGTTTAAGACGTCACCTGCTACATCCCCTCCCACACTCACTAAGCAAACAAGAGGAAGAACTCGACGTAGATCTACATCACCACTAAAACTAGTAAAAGGAAAACGTAAAACAGCTCCTCCCAAGAAATACATGTTCTCAGACTATTAATATGAAGCAGATGTGTTGCTTGCCATGTAATGAGCCGCCAGAGGTGAATGTCGTTGTCACTTGCACTTGCTGCGCCAGCTCTCACAATGAAACTCCTAAGCAATGTGAACACGATCGCAAAACCGCTAAAGCTAAATGCTGTAGTTGTTGTAAATGTAGAAAGGCAAGAAAGCAAAAAGATGAGAAGGAGGAAAAAGAGTCAGTCGTCATCGACTGAGCGTTTGAAGTCAATTTATTATGATGTAAAACATCCAGCAGGATTTGCATCGATCAAGAAATTGTCAAAAGCGAGTGGTCTTCCACAATCACAAGTGAAGCAATGGTTAAAGGGTCAGGCTACCTATACACTCCACAAACAAGCGAAAAAGAAGTACCGTACCCGCCATTATATTGTTCATGACATTGATGAACAGTGGCAAGCAGATTTGTATGATGTCGCCTCCATTTCAAAACATAACTCGGGAAATAATTTTATTTTAACCGTCACTGATATTTTCTCGCGTTATGCGTGGGCTCAACCTTTAAAAAATAAAGAAGGGAAAGGAGTAGCAAAAGCATTCCAAACAATTTTTCGAGAAGGCCGCATTCCAAAAAGAATTCAGAGTGATCAAGGAAAAGAGTTTGAAAATCAGCATGTGACAAGATTATTTGAGAGGCATGACATTGAGTTATTTAGTGTAAAGAGTGCTTATAAAGCTGCACTCGTTGAACGTTTTAATCGCACATTAAAAAATCGCTTGTGGCGACATTTTATTGCCAACTTGACACAAAATTGGACAAAGGTTCTACAAGATACACTCCATGCCTACAATCACTCTATCCATCGTTCTATTGGACTCAGACCAGTAGATGTAAATGCTGACAATGTAGATAAAGTGCGCGAATCATTCCAACGTAAACGCACTAATGTGAAAAGTGATGTGAAAATTGGTGATAAAGTTCGTATCTCAAAAGTGAAGAGTGTTTTTGCTAAAGGGTACCTTCCGAATTGGACAGAGGAGGTATTTACAGTATCAAGGATTAATCAAAAAGACTCTCCCACCACCTACAAGTTGAAAGATTACGATAATGAAGAAATTGAGGGTAGCTTTTACCGCGATGAGATTGAGGTAGTCACTGAAAGTGAAACATATTTGGTAGAGAAAATCATTCGATGTAAAAAACGGCAAGGTGAAGAATGGTGTCTTGTTAAATGGACTGGTTATCCTTCAAGTATGAACTCTTGGATGCGTCGTGCCGACATCTGTCATCTAAGTGATCGACAGTGATTCATGCAAAGTTGTAACTAACAATGTTTAGGGTTTGAGCTTTGAATCCAACTGCCTCATTTTATTCACGACCCTCCTATGTAAGTGGTGGAGGACAAATTTACATCGGCGCTCGCCGCCAACGTGGAGGTAGCATACTTGGTGCACTGAAATCTGTTGTAGCACCTCTCATATCCAATGTCGGTAGATCTTTAAAACGAAATGTTTTAAGTAATGCCGCTGGCTTTGCTGGTGATGTTGCTAGTGATCTTTCCAGAGGTAGAAGTTTTAAGAGTAGTTTGTTGAATCGTGGGAAGGAACGCGGTTTAAAAACATTGAAGCAGACCTTTGCTGGCGTTACTCAAGGAAAGAAATCGCCTAAACGAATGAATAAAGGAAGAAGGAAACATCGCGGAGCTGGTAAGGTGCGATCTTCAGTCAAAAGGCATTCACGCAAACGTCGCAGAGGCTCTAATCATTCATCAGGCGCTAAACGACGACGCTGCTATAACTTCTAATCATGGAGTGTAAAACTTCCGGTTTTTGTTTGTTTGATCAACAAGCCATACAGACAGATATTCTTAGTTCAAGTATTGTAGATTATCAACCTCGAACAGCTGAGAATGCTGGCACCATTGAATTTGTTATTCCTGGTGGTAGTGATGACTACATAGATTTGAGTTATGCGACGGTTGATTTTAGGTTTAGAATTCAGCAAGCAGATGGAACTGCTATTGAGGATGTGCATAAAGTTGGGCTGAACAATTTACCATTGACTACATTACTTCGCGATGTTTTTCTAACGATTGGAGAGCAGCAGGTAGAAGGTGGTCAAAGCGATTATCCCTATAAATCATATTTCAATCATGTATCACAGTTTCATCCAGCAGCACAAAAAAGTCATATGGAAGCCATGGGATGGTACAGAGATGAAGCAGGAAAATTTGATGTTGAAACAAACAGTGGCTTTGTAAAGCGATCTGCTATGATTAAAGATAGTAAAGTATGTCAGCTATATGGTCCGCTGAATTTAGAATTCTTTAGACAGTCAAAGTTTTTACTCTGTAATATCAGCATGCGACTCAAGCTGACATTGAATAAGCCTGAATTTGCGCTGAATGCATTTGGTAAAGTTGACAATTTTAGAATTCATGTGGAAGATATTGCACTTTACATTCGTCGAGTAGTACCGAATCCAAGTGTCATTAGAGGACATGCTGAAGGTCTTAACCGCCAAAATGCCATTTACCCCGTTCAGCATACAAAGCTTCTCACCTTTACAATTCCGAAAGATCAAAAGAGTTTCATGAAAGATGGCCTCTTTCCATCGGAAGCACCGAAGCTCCTCATGGTGGCAATGGTAGAAAATGATGCATTTAATGATAATATAAAGAAGAATTCTTTTAATTTTAAACACAATTAGTTAAGTGAAATTGCTTTACGTGTAAATGGTGTGAGTCATCCTGGTCCACCCTACAAACCAGATTTTGCTGCGGATCAATTTATGCGCAGTTATGTTGATTTTATGGATGTCTTTGGCTTTTACAATACGGATGACACCAACGGACTCACTATGAAAGAGTTTAAGAGTGGATATACTATTTATGCATTTGATTTGACTGCTGACAGCGATATTAGTGCACCCTATCGTCAAGCGAACGTGCCTCATAATATTCGTTTGGATTTGACGTTCAAAAGAACGCTACCTGATACGATCAATGTATTAATTTATGCAGTCTTCGATTCAAACATTGAAATTACAAAGTATCGTGACGTGATTCTTCAGTATAATCTTTAATGAGTTGGTTGACTGCTGACGATATTAAGACTAAAGTGCAGCGTAATGCAGATGAAGCGACGTTGAAAGCTTTCGATAATGTCTATTCGCTCGATACCCTACCACCTGCAGTAAATCACTATCCCATCTTTATTGTGCTAAACACTCATTCGCAGAATTTAGGCGGTGAGCATTGGAAAGCGATCTTTATTGGAGAAGACCGACGTGGTGAACTATTTGAGTCTCTTGCTCAACCTCCAAATATACCAACACAGCAGTGGTTGAGAAAACATACGCGTCAATATCAGCGAAATGAACGCATACTACAACATCCACTTTCATCAACGTGTGGTGCTTTTGTACTGTACTTCATCTTAAAACGTTTACATGTATCTCGATTTGTATCTGTTATTCAAAACTTTTCATGTAATCCATCCTCTAATGAAAAAATGATTTGTAAGTTCTATCATGATTTGAAATAAAAACATCATGTTGGAAAAATTGTTTTTTATTTTACAATCCGCTGGGTACGTACATACTCGATGAGATAGTCTAAGATCCCATTTACTTGTACATGAGATTTTAGTCCAGTAATGATCACTTTACTATTATGAAAGATTGCAACATGCACAGGTAGCCAACAACTAATGAGAGCTGCAGGAAAAAGTTCGGGTTCATAACACAAATTGTAACTGCTGGTACGAATCTTCAAAAATGATACACTGTCACTGAATTGAGTAGAGATCACCATATTGTCCACAGTCAGATTCGACATCACACACCTCTCCCTCTTCAATATCCGACGTAGTAGTCTCTGTAGGTCTAAGCGCATTGACTGCGCCGATGAATGAGAAAGGGCGGCGAGAATCTGTACAGTTCCATTTGGGAAGAGTTGAAGATTCCGTGAATTGTTCATCTTCACCACTAACATTTGAGGTCGGCCCGGGTAATACTTGCTGTTTGGAAGGTGTTGGTGTAATGTTGTGAGATCGATTTTGGTGTAGAGTCTGAAGCGACGGAGAATGTTGACGATGGTGTAGCGATGGCGCTTCATGATGAAAAAATGAGTAAATTGAGTGATGGACCTTCCTTTTATACTTTTCCCAACTACCTTGATGAAATGTGAAGTTAGTATGAAGTTGGGAATGATAGAGTTGAATTCGCCGTTTGTTGACGCGCAACCATATGCGATTTCCAATACGTGAATGTCTTTTCATATAGAAATATTTCAAATCCTTCATGATATGATGTAGAGATTGAAAATGACGATAAGATAAAGCAAACTCTCTTCTCACATTTCCAGTTGAATCTTTGAAATAGACGTTTTGATCATGATCCGTTTCAATACGTTGTAGGGAATCTAATTTCCAACTCATGGTGCGTGGTAGTCATGTCTGATTAAGATTTGCATAGTAGGACGATGAACCCACGACGAATAAATGTCATGATGGAGCGATGTATGTGTCTTCTATACTTCTCCCAATTGTATTTGCGAAATGAGAAACAGTTTGCGGAATGAGAATGGCAGATTTGAATTTCATTGTTGCGACGTTGAAGCCAAACTTGATCACCCAAGGAGATGAATCTTAATGTTTCAAAATATTCCAAATCCCTCATGATATCATTGAGGTTGACAAATTGTCGCCATGTTAATGTAATACCTCTTGATGTATGACCATGAGAATTTTTGAAATGTACGTTTGCATCACGATCAACTCTGATATATTGTAGAGAGTCCAAAATCCATGTCTTCATGATGTTATGCAAAGCCGCAGATCAGCAATATAAAAATGTCGTTTTATCATATTTTGCTTAGCAATGCGGCCACAAAGAGATTTGGTAATAATCGAACCGCACTCTTTTCTACACCCATTGATCATACACAACAGCTAAATGGAAAGTGGGAAGTGGGTGTCACTCAACTTGTTTATAGCAACTGTGTCTATACTTTTAATCATGAAGTGATGACGATCAATGTGAGGCGTACAGAGGCTTATCAGTGTGAAGAAGGTTGTCGAGTTTACATTCCACAGTGGCCAAAGAAAGATCTCTTATCATGTAAAAAGTTTGTATATGATTTCCTGAATAAAGAGGGTAGACACATCATCCATTTTTCTCCGCACAATGATGATCATAATTATGTACATCATGTAGTTGAGAAAGATTGGATTGTTGGTTTAAGTCCAAGTTTAAGATATGATTTAGGTTAACTCGCTAGCACCGTAACAAGCTATGATAATTATAACGTTAATTACCACCCAAGTGGTTGTAAAGATTTGATTTACAAAGAGAAAGCTTTTATGTGGATCTTATTCCGAAAAATGAAAAAACATTGGTGAAGAAGATTGAGATTAAGCCAAGAAAGACAATCATGACTCCTGAAACATTAGTGAAGAAATTTAATTTTCTCCTTCGAGTTGATGGTAAACAAGTGGCAGCATTGACTTATACGAAATCAACGGATCAAATCGTCATTAGTAAATTAGATGATGATGATCTAGCATTAGATTGTTCAGAAGATTTTCATCAGTTCTTGCGACATCGCTCTGCAGCCGTTCATGGAAAATTTGATATGCGCTATTTGAAATGTGATGGGTCAAATCAAGTTGAAACAGAATGGTCGGTATCTTTATACAGAAAGTGTGTAGAGCCTTTGAGTGGAATCTCACATAGAACAAGAGTGTTGGCACCTCGCATGATCACTTCAGTTAAGATGGCAATAGATTATTTGAATGAAGTGGTTCAAGATGAACATATTTCGTTTTCTGAAAAAGAAGGTGTGCCATCTCTTCGTGTTAGCGGGAAAAATATTGAGCTGATCATGGACAATACCCTAAAGGACATTTTGGGCTTTGATCAAAATACGTTTAAAAGTGGTACTGTAACAAAAGCTAGCGCGCATCTATCATTATCGCGTCGTATTAACTATTTTCAGTTATATTCCAATATTGGTGAAGATGTGCGTGTGGGAGATGCTGAAGCTCCACTTTTAGCAATGATACCATACCAACCAAAAAGCTGTAGCATTATATCGGAGCATACTTTTAGGAAAGTGCATTATACAGACCTGAAATCAAACTACATCCCACAGATTGATATTGCCATATATGACGATGCTGGCGCGTTGATTCCTTTTCATAAAGACGCTGTGACAAGTATCACACTCCATTTCCGAATGAAGAATTAATGCAAACGCATTCATATTTTTCTCCAATGTGAATAATATGGAAAGTGAAAATAAGGACTCGTTTCTAATCTACTTACCCAGCAATGCTTCTATGAATAAATTTCCCAAAAATAAACCATCAGACTATCGAGTAGAATTAAATCGCTCACTACATTTAGAAGGAGAATGGGAGGTTGGCGTTTCTAGTATTTGCTATGATAGCAATGTTCAGAATGTGAATGATGTGGAAGAAATGATATTGACTCCTCGCACCCATGATGGAATAACGATGAATAATGCATCCTAGTTTCCATACAATTTAACGTCAGATGAAAGTGGAACTATGAATGGATTCAGATAAAATCAGATTCTTATGAGCCATTTGGGAATGAGAAAATTATTAAGGCATTCAACAGTGGAAATACTTCCATCATGAAGAATAAGGATCAGAAAGTTTATGAGTTTACTATCTATCATTGGAGTGGGAGACAGTTCCTTCGCTTTCATTCTTTTACTAAAGGTCTTACACTGACGTTGGATAATGAATTCTATCCACATCTCGGTTTTGGTCATGGACTACATCTAACGTCAATTGCTACTGCAAATGTTAAAAAAGTTTATTCAAATAGAATCAACAAATTTCATTATAGATTTAAAATATTTGATGAAGATGTTGTAGAATGTGAAGAACGCATTATTTTGAAAAAGCGTGGTGTTCAACCTTTTCACTTATTGAGTTAGCAAAACGATGGAATGAGACTGTGGGTAAGAAGTATGGAGAGAAAATTATGGCGGACAAAAATAAGTTGGTTATTCAGAAATATAATGACAAGCTTACAGTTTATTTCTCTCCAACCTTGCGTCATTTTGTAAGACATCATACACCTATTATTGGAAGCGGTTTGGTATATGCTTCTCATGAATATCACACTAAAGCTGATTCAGTTAATGATGAATGGTGGGTGGACATCTATGGTGATCGCATCAAGAAAATTTACCAGTCTTATGAAGAATCTAAAGTTGCTATCAATATAATGCCGCGTCTATATCATACAGTTGAAAGCTTCATTCATGTAGTAAATCCTTATATACAACAGAAGTTGAAGCATGTGATGAAAAGTAAATATAATGTAAAGACACACCACATTTCGTTTTCAATTGAAAATCAACGCGTTGTTCTGAAACTGGGTGATGACATTCAATGTCAATTGAGTAAAAATTTGAAAAAAACTCTTTGGTTTTTCAATGCTACAAACTGTGTTTGCTGCTGCGCATACGATTGGTATAGAAACACCAATGACACTTGATAAACATGAACAGCACCTTTACATTCAAAGTGATTTGATTCTACCTATTTCTGTTGGTGAGAAAAAAGAATACATTTTACGTGATTTCATTCATGATAAAGACGCTTCATATGGAATAGTCGAGAAGATGTTTGAATCTATTTTCTATCATCCCGTCGTCAAACAAACTATACCCTCTATTGCTATCAAAATTACCAATGGTTTACAAGAGTGCATCCATGTGAAAGATACTAAATCCCTCGTAACTTTAGTGTTTCGGAAAACAAAGTGAAGTCATTGTGATATGTTTATTGAAATAAAAATATGTGTATGAAACAGTCTTTTCACAGATATAGGGGGAATGGGCTGACTATAGGCATATATTCACAAGGAAGAAACGATCTCATGCGATACATAAAACAACCATGTATATCTACAAAAAGCAACATCAAAATACTGAGTTAAAGTTGATTATGTCAATACATCTCCTGAATGTGGTAGCGTGAGTTTTATTCTTTTGGGTGGAGGTATGTTTGTGTCAGGATGTCCATGTGGAAGAGATGTGTTATGTTCTATCCAACACCTCTTATCCTCCCATGCTGAAAGCGCTCGTTTCTCGAACGTGTGCGTTTTCACAGTATGAACTTGAGATTTAAGATTGTGATATTGACAAACGTTATAGTTTTATTTTTATAGGCCTTCTTATAGGACCGATGTTTCATTTTGTGAACAATGGATTTTGATATACCTTTACCACGCTTAATACTATCTGCACATTCTTTTAATTTCATGGAATACATTTTAGGACGGAGGAGAATCATTTCATCTATTTCCTTTCCTGCTGTTTCATCCTTAAAACAACCAAGTTTGGCTTTATTCTGTATGGAATAGAGTGGATGAGTGGGATTGTAGTTAGATGTGTCGGAATATTTTTCTAATGACTTACCTACTTCATTAAAATTTAAATCTTTTTGAGTGGTAATTCCTAAAAAGAAACTATCTATATCACCACCCAGCAAGCGAACCCCTTTTACGAGAGGGCATGGTTTTAATATTTTGTAGAGGAGTTGATACATTTCGAGCTTGGAATAATCTAAAACGGCTTGCCCAATATAGATGGGTTTGCACAACTCAACTTCTGATTTTATCATTTTAACACCTACAAGATCCTCATCGATGATGTCTCTATCAATGAAAAGAGGTGATGAGGTCAATTTGTGATATTTTTGATCATCAACGACTAGTTTGTAGTTCATACGTTTTCTAACATCCTCCATGGTCTTTCCGAAAAGACTGTTATTCTTATATTTATAATAATCCTTTTCAAAATTATTTTGGGCGAGTGCACGTTTTTGACTGTTACTATCTATGTAGGGTTTGAGGAAGGCTTTCTGTCTAAATTTGATAATGCGGTGGACTGACTTTAGAAGCATGCCCATTTCTAAATAGAATTTTAGTATGCAGAAGTGCACGAGATAATTTTTCTTATCATATTGGGTGAGTAAAAGTTTGCGGCATGGTTTATACCTTGGCTGTCCACACTCTCTTAAGTTATCATGAAATTGTGACATGAATGGTGAAAACATATCTTCAGTCACTTCACCAGATTCAGATGCGAGTGGGAAATCAGCAGTTTTATTTTTGATACTATTTGGATAAATCAAATCCACTTCAAAATAATATCCCCAATCGCCTTCATCTGGAATGTTCAGTATGTTTGAAGGGTTGGAGTAATACTCAAGCTCATCTTGTTTTAACCAACTAAACTCGGAATGAGGTAGTGGTTTAGACAGTGAACTGCCATATAAATTATTTTGGTCATAGTACTTTAGGTGGATATGATCATCACCTACTGTTTCAGATTTTATATGATGTTTATTTACAAATGTGAAACCACCTCGTATTCCGCGCTCAAATATGTTATACATCTCGGGGTCTTGTAAGAGATGAATGGTCTCACCAGTCATTTTAAAGGCTGATTTAAAGGACATGGCTGGTAGACTGACAAAGTGGACAGGATCTAATTTGTCTTCTTCTAATGCCACTCGTCGAAATTCCTGAAAGACATCAGCCAGCAAAATGACATCTTATTCTAAGTAAGCGATCATATAATCGCCAAACGTTTTACAATCAAATTTTGTCCATGCCTCTTGAGCATGTTCATAATCCTGTACTGGACAATCTTCACCCGTCAAATCGTTTTGGAACTTGTCAATGGAAGGAAGGGTTGTTTCATTTAGTTTAGACATTGAGCTAAAATACGCATAGGGAAAGACTCCCTTGCGAGTAATCATGTCATCTGTTAAATTTGGATAGTGTTTCTTCAAAGTTTGACTATGGGGAAGAAACTTGAGATTACGAACGAGAGAAGCTAGTGATGCTGACATGAATTGGAATGAATCTAAAAATTTTATTTCGAAGAAGACTGTCTTATTTTCTTTAGTTTTATCTACTGGTACTTTTGCTGTCATTGCCATGAATTTTTCTCTCGTTTGCGCTATTACATTAAACTGCCACGATTTCATCTAGCTCAACCCTCCTTTTATGAGCATATGACTGTCGTAGCCCTTAAAGTTATGAAAAATGACGGGTAGTACACGACGTCTCAACCTAAGTGAAAAGTTACATTTGGAGCAGAGTGCGTTTCTAAATTTACCAGTGATGTGATCATGATCACGCACTTTCTTAATTTTATCGTCATCAAACGTTTTATGACATTTAGGGCATGATGTGCAACTTTCAAATTTTTGTTTGTCTTCATCTGACAGATGTAGTGACTTACGCTGCAATTGGGAATCATATGATTGTTGAAATTTGGCAGCTCTATCGAGAAATTCTAGAAATTTTGAAATGCAATCTTCACCTTGCCAAGTATGCATTTTGTTTTGTCTATTCCTAAAGTGGTCATGCCATACTTGATAGCAGGATATGGCTCCTGGCTTGTGGATGGTATCATCAATGTAGCATTCTATGTCTGCGTAAATGACACGCAGGGGACTTAATTCGTCACCATTATCCCTATGTGAAAATATTTTATCTTTGGGCATGCGTTCCATTTGTAATTTACCTCGCTTGCACCATTCATAGTGAGTTTCAAATTTATCTTTACTCCAAAAGGAGCGGATGCAGCGGTCGCATACAAAATGTTCACCTCTTTTAGAGTGCCCCAAGTGAGTGTACAAGCGAGAGATTTTGGGTATACCACAGTAGTGCCATTCCTCGCTATCATCTTGTTTTACTAATAAGAGGTTGACTACACGTTCATAACAAGTTGAACGTGAATTATAGCGGGTACCCTTCAACCCCTTCTCACACACGTGAACTACAATTTTAATCTGATTATGTTTTTCGAACGTTTCTACATCTTTGATTTTCATGTTGTTACTATCACAACCTTCAAAGTCTAGTTCATCCTCCCACTGTCTATAGCTATAGGTACGATCTCGATGCGCGTTGATATCATTATAGTGAAGGATGGATAGGACTGCATATTTGAAACACTGGGATTTACAATCGACATTGATGACAGCTTTCTTATTATACAACGTTTTTGGTAGTTTAAATGTGCCTCGAGCTGCATGACTTTCTAATAGTGAAATTTTGAATATGGCTGAGTCCACACCATCAAAAATGAGAGCGCTGTCGCGTTGATTGAATTTATCTACATTTGATTTTAAACATTGAATGTGAAAATTTAGCCAAGACTCGCAGTCTACAACTTCGGTTGCGGAAGAGGAAGGAACATGAAACTGTATTCTCTCCGTCACTTGACCCGTTTGAAAATCTATCTTAATATATTTTAGTTTGAGGTAGATGAGCGCCTTCATTCTAAAATTGTCTAAATTGTTGAAGAGCGCTTCGATAATGTTAGAATTTTGAAGGAGCCACTCAGGAAAATCTACTATTTGAGTATTGGACTCCATGCAGTAGTCGCGTACTAAATTATTATGTGAAACATTAATGAGGGAGATGGTAGAGGTACCGTTGGTGTAGTGATCATTTGCATGCGTGTGTTGAAGTCTGTGCGAAGATCGCTGAAAGTGACTATCAAAAGAAAGAGGGCACAAATCGCAAGGAAAGGAGATGTCATCGTCAGAATCAACTTCACCTCCGGAGATTGACGCCGCTTTGCGTTGACACACACGTTGTTTGATGTGTCGAAGGAGACTGTGCTTCCTTGTGAACATATGTCCGCAGTCGGCACATTCCCACTCGTTGCCTTGCCGCGAGAGTCCTGAGCTGGAACTCACATCACCTGAAAGAGAAATCATTCTATCATCTCTGTTCAAGTCTCAGTGTATTGTTACAACCTACCTTGACTCAACAACTTTAACTTTCCTCGAGAAGGGCGGGCGTTGGTGATGAAGTTGATGCCTGAAATTGAGGAAGATGCTATTAGCCACACGTTTGAGGGAGGTGAGTGAAGAAATCTTTAACTTACCATTTCAAGGAAATTATGTTTAAGGTTGATTCTTCAACAAGATAGAGACTTCACTAGAGAACAGTTTACTTTCACGTCTCAAAGACAGAGTGAAATGACACGGATGTCACTTTACATTGGCTGTTCATTCTGATTGGTTGCTTGTATATACTTAAGAATTAGAAAACATTTCTAAGTTATTATTCACAGTCAACATGACAAGCCCTCCGACAACACCGAACACAAAATTCTCTTCTCCATGCTCATCACCAAAGGCGCTCGTTGCACCAGACGTTCCAACGAAGGGGAAGGTGGAGAAAATATACCGACTCAACAATATCAGAAAGTTGTCATTACCAGCGGATGACGAAGAGGAGAGTGTATGTGAGAAGGAGTGTCCCGACTTAACAGGCGTGAGGTGGAAGTATCTGCAGTACGATACTGATGATGTGATGGAGATCACCAGCACCAAATTCCTCCACCAATGATGGGAATGGTACACCCCTAACTCCCAGCCACGAACTATGGCGGAGTGGGAGTACATCGACAAAGTGAGGCTCGCGGTAGAAGAACGATTGAAACAAGTGAACTGTTTTTGCGATCTATGTGAAGTCAGACTCTGGGACGATATTGACGATGAAGACCTTTTGAAATACATGCCATAATAATTTTTTTGTATTATCTTTGCTTTCATACTGACTTACTTGAATGGGGCTTCAGTGGATGATTTAACCATGTATACTTTTTCATTTGGAAATAGTAGCACGCTTAGTCTAACTTGTAAATCTTATAACATTTCATATGGGCGATGATGGTAGATGAAATAGTGTTAGATAAAATTAAGATAGCTTACATGATTCTGGGATAGCAATCGACTGCGATCCATGTGTAAAGAGCTTGTTAGACTACGGATGGGCTTAAGTGGATGATTTAACCATGTATAGTTTTTCATATGGAAATAGTAGCACGCTTAGTCTAACTTGTAAATCTTATAACATTTCATATGGGCGATGATGGTAGATGAAATAGTGTTAGATAAAATTAAGATAGCTTACATGATTTTGGGATAGCAATCGACTGCGATCCATGCGTAAAGACCTTGTTAGACTACGGATGGGCTTAAGTGGATGATTTAACCATGTATAGTTTTTCATTTGGAAATAGTAGCACGCTTAATCTAACTTGTAAATCTTATAACATTTCATATGGGCGATGATGGTGGATGAAATAGTGTTAGATAAAATTAAGATAGCTTACACTTCTGATACAGGGATAGCAATCGACTGCGATCCATGTGTAAAGAGCTTGTTAGACTACGGAAGAGAGAAGTGTGTTATGTTGCGTGTGACGCGTGAGTGTCCTCCCATTTCATTCCATTCATCAATTCGTCTCATTGATAGAGACAGGTAGAACTCATGGTTCTCATAACGTATGCAATGGAAAGTTTTAGGCAACCTTCGACAGTTGGCTAAATGTCGCCCTGGCGCGAATGCATACTACGTTGAGACAGAGGCAATCACTTGCAAACATGACGCAGAGAGGTTTAACAAGATTGACCATTGCCGAATGTCCCTTGCGGTATACATAGCTACGGGTTTCACCGCCGCCCTTTACAGGCACGCCCGTCGAAAGGAAGTATTACACCGAACTTCATTTGCAACGTTCAAGTTGACTGATAGCAGATTCAACTTAATGATAGTATTCGCCAGTCTGAAGACTGCCCAGAGCAAACCGCGTGGAGGTTCTATCATGTCTTGCCCCATGGTGGCCCTTATGAGGGCCGGTGGTTCGTTCTCGGGACTGACAAGTTGACTATTGGCTTGAATAGTAAATAGGTATGACGGTTAGGTTTTCGTATACCCTATGCCGCCTAGGCCGTGCTGGTGCATCTGGCACCTTTCGGATGCGAGTGGTAAAAGGAGTCCACACCTCATCCGTCCAAATGATCTTCTTGATCTTCCCCTTCTTCTCATCCTCTTCATCCCACTCGTCGAGGATGATGAAGTCGGGAATGGTACTAGCAGGAGATGTTGCTTCCATCGTGACTTAAAATTGAATGAGAAGCGCTACAATCTTCTGGCTTATATAGGGTTTTCAACATTGAATTAATCAGAATGCTTCAGGGATGGCAATCGACTGCATAACGTTCAAGTTGACTGATAGCAGATTCAACTTAATGATAGTATTCGCCAGTCTGAAGACTGCCCAGGGCAAACCGCGAGGGGGTTCTATCATGTCTTGCCCCTAGGTGGCCCTTAAGAGAGCCGTTGGTTCGTTCTCGGGGGGTCGTCATCTTACAGCCTACCGATTCTGCTGAGAGAGTCTTTGACTCTCTCCATGGTAGCAGTGTCGAATTCCACAGTAATTGGTACGGGGTGGAGGGTGGAATGTAGCGCCATTCCATTGGATTGGCAACACTTGCTGTCATCGGATTGCCAATCCGAGCAAGATTGATGTGGACTCTGTCTTGCTCCTCTATTCTAAGAAATTCATCAAATAAATTTCGCGGTCTTAACTGCGGTCCGCGAGGAGAGCTGACTTGACTGTTCGGCGTCTGCATGATTGAAATGAAATGAAATGAGAGGTAGTGGTTTATATACCCCTCTAACGCGACGCAACGTTCAAGTTGACTGATAGCAGATTCAACTTAATGATGAACTGCCCAGGGCAAACCGCGTGGAGGTTCTATCATGTCTTGCCCCTAGGTGGCCCTTAAGAGAGCCGTTGGTTCGTTCTCGGGACTGACGTGATGGGGTGGTGAAGGCAGGGAAAAGATCTGCAATGAAAATGATATGTATTAGAATAGGATATACTATCTTATTTGCTTTTCACTTACCAAGTTAGCAATCCTTGGGTAGTCTCACGGGCTTCCTCACTGAAAATTTTTGTAGATGCCCGCGCATACAGAGTGTGGCGTGGAGGCATTTCTTACTCGGATGGCCATTATAGCAGATTATGCTGTCGTCCAGATTTTGATTGACGAGGACTTGACCGTCCAGATGGTTGTCCCGAATACGGATGTGGAACTCAAACATTCTGTCCTCATTCAAGCGATTCCATTCATTCCTCATGCGCTCCAACTTCGCAAACGACTCTCTCTCATCACCCTGCCTACTCACACTCCTCTCCAACTCAGCATTCCTCGCTCTCAATACACTCATCTCCTTCATCAACTCCTCATACTTCGACTCTGCCTCTCCCATTCTCCTCTCTGCAGCACTCGTCCTCTTCTCTCGCTCATCATTCTCGTCTTCCAACACTCGCACATTCTCCTTCAACTCTTTCACAACACGCCTCATACGGATATTATCATCTGCCACCTCCTTACATTTCACCTCCTTCATTTTCAGCTCACTCAACTCAATCAACGTTCTTTCATTCACCTTCTTCAAACTTTCGTACCGATCAACCAACAAAGAATGTGCCGCTTGCTGCGACACATGCTTCTTCTCCATGTCCTCATCCCACCGCGCCGACTGCTTCCGTAACCCACCACCCTTCACTATTCGGGAAGATGAGCTCTGCGGGGGGTCGGTAATGACAATATTTGACACCTCCGACGACGAAGAGCTCAACTTCCTCACACGCTTCCTCACTCGCTCCCTATCCAAATCCACATCATCCTCATCATCACTCTCAAACACTCTCTTCCGCCACTTGTCAGCCTTCAAACCGGCCACAGCATTCTCTACCTCATTCTCCACAGCATTCCCACTAGCATTTTCAACAACATTCCCACTAGCATTCTCAACAACATTCCCACTAGCATTCTCAACAACATTCTTGGCCTCTTTCCCCAACATTCGCTCCTTCTCAGCATTCATCAACTCCACAAATCTCAAATCGGTCACCAACCCTCCTGTTCACTCACCATGCCTCAGATAAAACTCGGCCTCCTGCCCAACAACCAACAGCACCCTGCACTTCACACAGGCAACCCTACACAGGATAACCATGTGGTCGGCCCTTGCCTTCTTGATGTGGTCCTTGAGACCGTCTCGGCGGTTAATTCGGCCGCACGCACACATTTTAATATGAAATTTGCGATTTTTGTCGTTATTGACCATGGTTAGCTGTAAGATAATGAAATTTGTATAAGTTTGGAATCATGTAGTATACAGCCTAAAGCATAACACTTAGTGAGGAATGATAGATTTGAGTGTAGTGAGTGGCACTCGATCCCGTCGACAGCCCGAAGGCCTTGTACTGATCACTAGGGAAGTGAAAGATCTTCCCCGATACCCGCTATTTACAGCTGAAGACATCATTGTCACTGCCCCGAAGTGGTAACAGCAACACCGAGTCAAAGGTAGTGATCAGTAGCTGGGATCTAACCCCTCAAAGCTGCCTTAGACTTAGTTAAATTTCAAATCTGATAGCAGATTTGAATGTAGCATACGGCCTAAAACATAATGTCATCATTCAACACTTATTCAACATTCAACATTCAACTTAGTCAACATTCAACATAATGTCAACACGTAGTGAGGAATGATAGATTTGAGTGTAGTGAGTGGCACTCGATCCCGTCGACAGCCCGAAGGCCTTGTACTGATTACTAGGGAAGTGAAAGATCTTCCCGATACCCGCTATTTACAGCTGAAGACATCATTGTCACTGCCCCGAAGTGGTCAAATTTACAGCAACGCCGAGTCAAAGGCAGTGATCAGTATCTGGGATCTAACCCCTCAAAGCTGCCTTAGACTTAGTTAAATTTCAAATCTGGTAGCAGATTTGAACTCAGCATACTTGAAAACCTTAGACTACATGTTAAAACTTTGAAAAAACTGAAAATTAAGAATTTTTTACAAATTCCGCATTTTACTACTCATACTACTTTTTAAAAATTTTATCAGTAGTAAAAACACTATCAAACTATCATACAAACTTTGAAGTAAGAAGATTTTACTTGCCTACTTCAAAAGATAGAGTCCTTTGAAACACCCGATATCGGGAGCTCAGAGCGACGACCGTCGCTTACCTCGTCTTTCGATGAAGTGATCAGACTTACGTTGTCGGGGGTTTATATATGCTCGGAAGAAAACTTAAAATGGCTCTATCTCCGAAAGTATTCATCGTAGCGACATGCGGTTTGTTGCAAACGATTCGTCTCATCATTCTCTATCATATGACACCTGAACCATTCTCATGTGACCACGGGAAGACGGTCCGTCAGCACATGGCCATGTAACAAGCCACAAGTGAAAAAAATCCTAAGTGTGGGAGCTCCAGTGTGGTGAAAATTTTAAAAAATTAAAAACTTCCGAATTTCAATCTGGGACCCTTACCAAAACTTTTTTCATCACTTTTCACTGAGCCCCCCTCCCCCTACCGTTCGGAGAAATTTGATGAAACAAACTTTGGTCAGGGTCCCAGGTCGAAATGCGACACTTTGGAAAATTTTCAAAATTTTGTCCATACAAAGTCACTCTGACACTTAGGATTTTTTCAGGTGAGCTCCGACATTCCACCCTCCCAACCTGGCCGGCACACCACGCCAACCTGGCCGGCACACCACGCCAACCTGGAGACCGCATCACACACCACCTCTCGCTACGTCGTCGGGCCAGAGGGGGGGGACGTCAGACTCGAAGCAACACGGCGGCCGACCACGACCAACTCGTCTGACAGGAGGTGGGGGGAGTCAGACTCGAAGCAACACGGCGGCCGACCACGGCCGCCGTGTCTGACATGGGGGACGTCAGCGACGGCGGCCATCTTGCGCGGTCCAGTGGTGGAGTTTTACTTACTACTTGAAGCGGAAGTTACTGTTTGGTTGTTGCAGGTTTGGTCGAAAGTTCGATGGTCGATCTTCAATACCATCAGCTTAATTTCCTCAATCTCTTTCTTAATGCCCTCATTGTCTGGTGCATCTTCCTCTGTTCTTGTTCTAATTGTTATTGGATGCTGTTGGTCTTTTTCTATTTTCTTTCGCAACTCTTTGATCTGATCTTCGTGTTTTGTCAATTCTTCGTCGCAAGTTTCAACAGTCAGTTCAAGATCTGCTTTGGTTCGTCTAATTTTCTCTAACTCACTCAATAATTCTTTCACTTTGTCATCGTCTTTGGTGGGGTTCGATATTTGATCTAGACCGTTGCAGATGGTCTCAATGTCACTTTCATGCAGCGCTAGGGTGCACTTTTCACTGTACTTCCTCTTGGTGTATTTTACGATCTCGTATGGAGGCAGTCCCGTACATGAATAGTGATAGATCTTCTCACACTTCTCACATGTTAAGTACTCTTGTTTTCCACCTGACTCTCCACAAGCTCCGCACTCGATATTAGTGTCCATTAAAATGAAGCCGGAGGGTGTATTTGGGGTCGACATCATGCAATTATTGCAATAAGCAGCATATTTTTGAGACCGTCAAATACGGCTCGTTACGTGGAATATTATGGAAAGCGTGATCTCATTTATTATCTGAACGTTATTCCGATGGGCACCAACAGATAGAGAGTTTAGCACTTTGTCACTGAAAGCAATCAATAACACGATTCAGGGTGCGGCATCCGTCATAACAAGTTAATTTCTGGAGAATATTTTCCCGCTGATGAGATTTCACTCTCATCAGGGTTTCCAGTCAGAGACCTTTTATTCTGCATCATTACTCCGCAATTTCTACAAACTTTGTTACGAGATTGTCGAGGGTGTCACTACCATACTGTTAGGATGCTGCTAGTATGACACAGCTACAGTTGATTCCACAATATTGTCTCTGGACAAAACTGGGCAAAATTGCAAGCTGCTAAGATTTCAGAAGACGCTCAAAAGCACGCCTGCTCAATCTTCTCACGTAGCTCACGTTCTGACTATTAGAGCTGATCATAAAAAAACAGACCACCTAAATGTCACCGAAATTCAATTAATTCTCATGCCTTCCAATCGTGTTGCTCAACAACGTGCCGTACATCCTTCGAGAGCTTGCATTACCAGCTAAAAAGGTAATGAGCCATGATAGACATGTGATAGTTATCGCACTCCAGGATTCATCGAGACCGAGGGTGTAGAGTGCGATAACTACCTTATTGCTTGACAGCGCGGCGGAGACGAATTGCACGGCTTCATAACGCTGTCATACTTTGATGCTTTAATGATCCATTTAAGTACAGATAACTCTTCAATCTATTCATCTTGTCACTACTGTCGTTCAGAATATCGTTCGGAAAGAATTACCCGATATAGCACTTAGTTGGCGTCTTCATAGCATATTCCTTCATGAAATGACACTATGTCAATTAGACTGAGTGTCATAGCAGAACTTTTTGGACAATGTCGGTAGAAAATTGCCATCGATAATAATTCGATTTCTATGGTTTGTCAGATGTTTCATTATAGAAATTTCAAGGTGAGCGCTATGTTAGCGTCATCATAGCGTCGTTTATCAGAATATTGGGCAAGTGTTTCAGAATAACTCCATACTCAGCCATTGTAAATATCAACTGTTCTATTTCTATGTCCTGAAATAAACGTCTGCATACAACAAATACATTGCATACAAGCACAGTGCGATTAGAAACTCAACAATCATGTAGCGATACAATTCTTCGATATTATTTATTTCACGATGAGGGTCATTTGTCGTCCGTCGAGCTATAAGTATCACTTATTGTATTTGCTGAGCAGTGCTCAAAATATGAAAATAGCTCAATTTGCAGCCCGTAATTTTTCAACAAGGAAACATGTGAGCATGATAATAAATCAGGAGCGAGAAGAACGAGCATTTATTTTGAGCTATCTTTTGATACACTGGTCATCAGAATCGGTGAATTAAGGAAAAAGTTTGTTATATCGTGAAGATTTACACAAAATCATGACTCTTTTGGATGAAAACGTTCACTTTTTCTTCAGAATCCTTCCGATGTGAGGAATGCGAACATGCAAGTTTCATTGAAATACATTCAATTGTCCTTTTTCAAACTTCCTCACTATTTATTTTTCTCACAACTGCTAAAGTACACAAACATGCAAGGCAAACTATCTGCAGTCACTTTGAGAGAGCAAAGACATGGCTTCGTTTATTGCGTTGTTTTGAACCTTCATTCACTATATATAGTGTCTGCGTGTTTACTTCAGCGATAATAAGAAAAAATGTTGAAGTCGTTTGAAAACGAACTATCGAACTGATTTGAACAAAACTTACATATTCTCACTTCTCACATCGCAAGGATTCTGAAGATACCAATTATGAGCAATTTTATGAAAAAGTGAGAATTTGCGGTAACATTTTCAGTCAAAAGAGTCATGATTTTGTGATATCGGTTCCAAAAATCGGTTCCTTAAAATGCTAAGGTCCAGAATCTAAGATGGTTAAGTATGCCGACGACATTATTATGACATTCGAAATAATGAAGATGGGCAGGACATTTTTTGTTTCCGTGGTAGGAGCCCAAAATCTTTTGATGGTCAGCTCAAATTCTAAAAAAAGAAATTATTATGACATTATTGTGGTCCCGTGATCGCTGACACAGCAATGATCGTTGACACACGACATCATTATGACATTATTGTGGCCCCGTGATCGCTGACACAGCAATGATCGTTGACACACGACATTATTATGACATTATTGTGGTCCCGTGAAGGCCGTGATCGTTGGCACAGCAAACAACCGTAACCACGAAATAGATAAGGAAATTATGAATGTTAGCCAATGGTGTGATTCTAAAGGTCTCCTTGTCAATCGAGAGAAAACCAATGTCATGGTTGTAAAGAAACGATCCACACCAACTTCGGTAGATATTGAAATTTCAACTATCTGTGTTTATGAGATGAGTATTTTGGGTATCCAGTTTCAGGATGATTTGAAATGGGATGATCACATTGCTAACATATGCAAAACATCATCGAGAAATATTTACATTTTGAAGCAATTAAAGAAAATGGGTGCATTTAAAGCCGAACTTTTTCAAGTATACAATTTAATCATTCGAAGTGTACTTGAATATAAAAGTCCATTCTTCGTCGGACTGTCTACGACAAAATCCTATGAAATTGAAAAGAGGAAGGGTGTATCATCTACGACTTCCACTGCACATGTGATCTCCTTGTCCCTCTTCACCTTTGTCGAGAAACTGCTGCTCTTAAGCTTTTCAGGAAGATGCTTGATCCTGATCATCTGTTACACCACCTCATGCCGGCATTTACGCCATTATGTCCTCTTCCAGACGACAGACGAATACAAGTGCCTCGATGCCTCACGCAACGCCGTAAAAGGACCTTCATCCCTGTGGCTGCTAGACTATTTAACGAGGGAACATAGAAAGTGGATTCTTTTTGTGGATTTCTTTGACTTTCTGTGACATGACTTGATATTTCACACTACCTCACCAAAAAGAAGTGTTCGATTTTCATTATTGAAAATAAACACATATATAACTACACGAAATCACACACTTTTTCCTATACTTCACCGATTTTTATGAAGATAGCGCAGAATAACTGCTCGTTCTTTTTGCGTCTGCTTTATCATCGTGGTCACATGCTTCCTTATTGAAAAATTACGGTTTGTAAATTGAGCGATTTTCATATTTTGATCACTGCTCAGCAAATACAATAACTGATGCATGTCTATTATGGCTCATTACCTTCCTACCTGAGAATGCAAGCTCTCAGATGATGTATGGCACGTTGTTGTGCGACACGATTGTAAGGCATGAGAATTAATTGAATTTAAGCGAAATTTAGATCAGCTCTGCCTTAAGATGCAAATTGGACAGATTCATTTCTATCAAGAAATTATTTACAACAATTTCTTCTAATTAAGTGAATGTTATCACTGCTCTACTTTCAACGAAGTTCACATGATGAAAGAAATCAGCAATTGAACAATTGAAAAGTTTCTATGTCAACAAATTTTGAATTTTCAACACGAGTCATACTCATCAGTTGGTTTCTGGATGTTTTTGTCGTCCTCAGATGTTTTCTGAGCAATTCTCCCATTTTCAATTGTAAACCATGATGGTACATTCAAGATAGCAGTGAATACAATCAATCCATTTACAATAAAACTTAGCCGATACGAAGGATCTATTTCGTATAAGGAGGCCGCCAATGAACCTCCAGCAGACAGTCCAATAGCAGACGCGAAAGCGCCGTAACTAATACCAGCTGACAGATTTTTCACCCCCAATATGTGAATAACCACTTCTGGGAAAAGCGTCATGGATCCATTGAACACACCAGTCAACACACTGCACACAATTAAGGCAGGTTGTGAATGCACAAAACCAGTCATGATTATAGTTATTCCCAAAAGCATGAGAATAGATGTAAAAAGGCCTATGATGTGAACTTTTAATATCTTTGGAATAAAGCAAATACTTAGTCTACCAACAAGTATTCCCACACCAAGATAAGACACTAGGAAAGATGATGATTCAGAATCGAAGCCCAATGTTCGCGACAGATTGGACATGTGTGTGAAAAATCCTCCAATGCCCATGTGAGCACCAAAGAAGCTGATGCAAAATAGTGAAAAACGGAAGCGTTTGAGAAGTAGCGCATTCGCCATTAGTCGTTTCATCTGGATCCAAATTCTTCTGCAAATGTTTTCATTAGAATTTTTATGGAATTCTGCTTCCTTTTCTTTAGTTTCAATAGTTTCAGTTAGCACTCTGGGAGGCATGAAGATGGCTGCAATTACAAACATGTTTAGATTGATAGCTCCGAGTATAATAAAAGCTCCTCTCCAATGATAATTATCAACGAGACATCGAATCAGGGCAGGGTAAGAAAGCACTCCCAGTCCACCACCAGATAAGCAAACCCCAAAAGCAATCACTCGATACTTTGAGAAGTATGAAGCAACAACTTTAAACACAGGGAAATAACCAAATGAAAAGCCAATGCCATTGATTGCACCGTAGACTAACAGAATGGTCATGAGATCTTTAGCAAATGAGCAAATAATGAATCCTGCGCAAGACATAACCGCACCGATGGCTAAGGCAATTCTTGGTCCAGCAAGACTTTCGACGCCATTTGATAATTCTCCGACGGTGAAGAAAATAAGACCATTGAGATTGACTGCCCAAGAAGTAAAAACTGGCGACTCTTCAAACTCATCCAGAAAAATTGTGAAGAAAATGCCGGAACAGTAAGTGACACCGACTGTAGATGCCAAGCAAATACAACTTCCTAGCATCACAACGTAGGCCCATCCTGTGTCTATATCGTCGGATTGTGATAACTGTCGTCCACAGCGTTTCTTTAACATCTCGGCAGTCTGCGTCATTTCAATAAGCGTGGAACGACAGAGATAGAAAAGAGAAGTTGTTTCAGGTTAAACCCGCACGCTTGCATCTATTTAAAGATCATTGATCCGATGTCTGAAAGGGAAAATCGGACGCGGCATTTCACTCATGAGTGATTATCTCTATAAATTGGAAGGTGACGTATAACAGAATGCAATTTGAAGTGATGATTTTGGGACTCTTCATCAACTAAAATTCAGTTGGATGAATATCAAACCGACTGAACATTCGACCGTTAGACCAGGGTCGACAACTCTAAAGATGCAAAACCATTAATCGATTAAAACAAGATGCTATAATTGGCATGCATTTTTTCCATTTCGTATAGAGATGTATCCAAACCAAAAGTACAATATTAACAATATTAAAATCTTGTTATGCCGCCGTCAGCACGCATGAGTTCTTCCACACGTTCAGTCATAGAATAAATTATGGATTTCCGATAACTTCGTACTTCCATGAGTTCTCTCCAAATTTCTTCTAAAGTCACTGTTAGACGGATTTTCATATTCCCTTTGGAATTTCAGTTCCATTCTACCCCACACATTTTCCATAGGGTTCATATCAGGGCTGTAAGGAGGACAGTCAAGGATGTTGATACACCTTTTCCAGTTCATTTATCGAATCGCTAAATGTTAAGATTACAGTGGAAGCCGCTTAATGGAATCAATATTGTCCAATTTTGACCAATATTAGTCAATTATCCGGCTGATTCAATTATAAATACATGAATATTTTGCATGTAATGATGAAGGAAATGATGAAGACAAAAAAAAATATAAAAACTATATACCTAATATATATATATAACAACAGTGATAGAAATACTAAATAGAAGTATGAATTTGTTAGTTGTCTAATTTTTGCATTTTTTATCTTTTATTTTTTACATATTATCAACACACACATACATTTCTTGTGTAGTATATTTAGTGTACTGTAATTTGAATGTAATTTGTAATGTTTGTAACAATTTAACTGTTATCATCACATAAATATTAATTATGTTAAATGTTAATAATAAATTTAAAAGTTTAAATTGTAGTTATAAAGAATCAAGCAAAAAACACATTTACAAGGAGATTTGTGAAAAAACACATCAAAAAAAATTGTTTGTTTCCATACATGTTTTATACTATTTACTACTTCTATTTGAAAAATTCTCTCAATCTAATGTGTTTTTATAAAGTAAATCTCATAGATAGAGAAAGTGATCAAGTGTTATTGAATACGGGTGTCAATTGTTTGTTTGTTTGCTTAAATGCCCGATCCAATTTTTGGTCAACTGCTACGTTCAAAATTTCATCCAAGTCGGAAGGAAATCGTTTCAAATAACAAGCAATATCTTCATCTCAATGCGTAGGCCAAACATCTCTCTGCGTAGTTTTGGGCCGTTTCTTCTTCCATGACATCCACCTCATCAAGTCTGGTTCCAAAACACATCACATGCATTTTCAAAAGAAAACGGATTAATTTCTCATGGTTTCGGTCGCATTTTGAATCCCGTGACTCCTGTAAGTTTTGGTGTGTCCAAGCCATGAAGTGAAAATTTTCAATGGTGCGGCATGTCCATTCCAATGTCCCCCAACATTATCATTTAAATAATCAATTTTCGGTGTTTCAACTCTTCATCGTGATTACCACCATACATCCCCCACTATCTGCGGTTCAATCATCCCCCAAGTGCCAACATCATTCTTTCATGCTTGAATCAAGATTTTCACACTTGCATAGTTCAATCGCGAATGCGCAAGGAATCAGATTTGTCTTTCTTGGCAAGTGGCTCATTTCAGCACGGTTCTTGTTGACAAATCGCTTGATGTTGTACACCCTCGTTACACTGCGTGCAATATTAAAAGTCTATTTCGCGGGAGCTACACTATCTTCTGCTCAAATTTAAGGAGTTGTTGTTCGGGCATCAGTTTGACTTTGCGTCTACGAAGTTTTGTGTTTTTGTCGGACGAACACTCAGCAAAATATGCTAAGTACCATTTTGACAGCTTTGTTGGCTTTGTATTCAACAGGTGGATCATAGTTAATCTGCCGCGAGGGTTTTTGAATTTTTATTCGGCGTAGATATTTTTCTTTTTCTTTTTTCCGGAACTGGCAATAGGCGTCTTGTTTATCTTGTTTCTTGTTTTTTCCCTAGATTTTTCCTATGAAAAGGAACAAGCAAAAATCGGTTCGCTTCTAGAAGATTTTTCTCAGTTCCATCTGCCTTACTTTCCACCATACACGTAGGAGTTGCCTTTCAGTCCACTCTCAGCTTTTGTTTCCAGACGAGATCTTTCTTTCATTTGCCTCTTCTCCCTTTTTTTTTGTGCTGAAGACCTTTCTCTCTGGCGTAAACATCACCAAAACAGCTTTCCTTGCAAGTGAAACCATTTTTTCCGAGTCTTTTCAAGCTTCCATCTTTTGCCTTTGGTTACGACGGAGGACTTTTCCTCAAAAATCTCTTCCTTCAATTTTTTATCCATTTTACCACCGCAGTTTCTTCCGCAACCGCATTTTTTCACCGCCGCTTGTTTCGATCATTCATTGCAAGTTATCGATTGTTGCTCTGAAATTTATCGAGATCAGTGCTGAAACTAATGATGGGAAAATTTCAATATTGAGAGCGGCATTCGCGTTGAGACAGTTTTGTATTGATCAAATTCGCGTTATTTCATTGAGTTTCTTTTTTTGAAAGGCTGGTTTATAAGTAAGTAAAAGTTTCTGAATATCAATCCTAATTAAGCAGTTATCTTGCGGCAAATACCATTAACGTACCCACTCACATCATCAGAGTTTATCCTATGTAGTAGCTGTGGGGGTTCCTAACTCACTAAAATAATATCAATTGTCATAGGCTCAAGATATTGTGATGACAAAAATATTTCAGTCATTTAAGCGCTTATGTGATCTTAGCAGCGATGAATATAGCGATGAGATGTATATTAAAAAAAATGGTTTAAAAACAAATGATTCATTAAAGCGCTGAAAATAATTAATTTTCCTAAAATTTAAGCGGCTTGTACTCAGATCAACAATAGTTCCTCAATTCAGGCATTCAATTGCTAATTTCTGCTGTAATCAATCTCATTTCAAGTATACAATTTCTCATTTCTATTGTTTAATTGTTGACGACAGAGACAAGTGAAGTCGCATATATCTATTCATGAATAATATTCGCAATTCATTGATAGATATCTCTATAAAAGCCAATTTAGCTCCGCATGTCGACTGATAATTTCACTAATATGCCAAGAAATCGCATCCCCTTGGTTGACAAAACAGAGAATTGCTGCCGCATATGAGCGTAATGAAGACTATGTTGAGACGGATAGACAGCTGGGCATCGCGTATGGAACTGCATATGCGATTGTTCGACGACACCGTGAGCATGGGACTGTTTCGTCCTCGAGGTGGAGCTAGGAATGTTCGTTTGGACAGTGAGGTGGAGGACGCCATAGTGTCCATCACTGAAGAGCATCCTGAGTTCACTTTGGCGCAAATAAATGCTGAGTTGCGACTTCGCCTCCCAGAAAAGGTGAACATCTGCGACAATTCGGTTGACAAAGTATTGGACGGACAGCTGATAACGTTGAAACTATTACGTGATGCACCAGAGCAACGGAACTCAGCAATAGTGAAAGCTGACAGAACATCAATGGCAAACTGGCTGCTCCGAAACGCGCAGATGGAGAAAGTATACATTGATGAAAGCGGCTTTCGTCTGTGGTTGAGAAGAACTATGGGGGCGAGCTCCAAGAGGCCAACCTGCCTACCGAGTTGTTAATGCACGTCAGTCTCGCAACATGTCGACAATTTTCGCTGTCTCAAGCGACAGGGGACTTGTCCATCATGCCTACAAGGACGGAGCTTACAATTCGGAAGACTTCAAGCTGTTTCTGGAAGAATGCTCACAGATGCTGGCACAGGGTTCAGTGGTTTTCATCTTCGACAATGTGGCGTTTCACAACGTTGCCTCAGACGCTATCCTTCAGGCAGGTAACTCCTACCGGTTCCAGCCGGCATATTCGCCGTTTCTGAATATTTGTGAAGGTGCATCCAGCATATGGAAAGTGCAGTTTAAGAAACTGATGGCGGAGACAAGGCACTACCTGCTACACTACAGCAGACCCATCAGCAACGAATAGCCACTATGATGCAGTTGGCAGAACAATCCATCAGTTCGGTTGCGTACGTGAAAGTTCGTCGACTTTATCAGCATATGTTGACTCTTCTTCCATCTTGCACAGCAGGTGATGTGCATTATTAATTTATTCATGGTTGATGTCATCATTTTTATAAATACATGAATATTTGGATTATTTTTTGCTGTTTTGTGCGAGATAGAAATAAGGATGAAAGATAGATGGATGCAGGATATGAGAGGTGCATGCACATGTACAGGTATAAATGAATAAAAAGATGTCCGTTGAATCTAAGCAGCATGTTGGATTGGAAACTAAATGAGCTTAATGAAATTTATTGAGCTCAAATGTAAAGAAAGCATTTTCGACAACAGCAAGGTATTTCCTAAAAACTAAAAGTATCAGCATTTGTATGTCGGCGAATAATGCACCGTAGCAACTGGGATATAGTCAATTTTCTTTCAGAAAGATCAAGCATCTACATTTGATTTTAGTTTATTTATTATCGTTTTGATAATTCTATAATTGAATTGAGGTAAATCTGCGAAGTAATCTTACATCTCAGTTCATTAATGAATAATCTCAAATCAAACCAGTATTATCTTTGATTTGAGACAATTAACGATTGAATGTCGCATTCTTATACTTGAAATGGAAAAGGTGTATCATTTTGTTGGAGAAATGTTCGCGTTCGAAGGGCAATATGGATAGGCGCATTGTCTTGTTGGAAAATGCCGTTTCCTTGAGATATCATGGGTCAAATTGGCACGAGGTGCTCTGCAAGAATATTAGTATGCTGTTCAGAATCAATGTGGGTTTCGATTCTGACTAAATCTGTGAAGCCGTTTACAGAAATTGCTCCCCATACCATTGCATGAGCCACAGACCTATTGGGAACGCAGCAAACATAGGGTTCCGAATATCGGCATGCGAAGGGTCTTCGAACATACTGCACGCGGGATTGTCCTAAGCATAGTCGCGATTCATCATAAAACACAGCTGTCTTCCACCTTCTAGAGCTCCTATTGGATTTTTGCCGAACCCATTCAAGTCTGCAATCTTTATAGTCTTCAGTCAGCAGAGTTTTTCTTGCCGTTGCGAAGGACTTGAGACCAGTATCTCACGACCTATTTGAAACTGTTCTTCTGTCACATTCAAGATGCGACTCCTGCTTTATTTCTCTGGCAGACCGTGTTCTCTGAAATGCTTAAGCACTCAGCTATTTTTGGTTTTAAAAATAATGCATGAGTCCTTAATGCATAAATTTGACCTTTCATAAACTCAGTTAAGTCAGTACCGCGCGAAGCCATAGCTGACAGCGATCTAGAATGAAATGAACGAAGTGACACTTCCAAACCATTTCATTAACATCATGTTGGTTTCTTTGTGTAGTGTTAACTCAAATCAGCAGATATCTATGGACTGTCCGGAGTATCAGCATGATCGCATTCGTTCGTTACGATTATAATAGAACACTGGCGAACGTTGATTTGTGGTTATCAACATCGATTGCTGCCAGCAATATGTTGCAAACACAGAAATAGACAGGTCGTCTCTTCTTCCGCTTGACAAGAAGGGAAGCATTGAAACATGTAACGTAGATGAAATGGCACAATCTGCTGCCAACAAAGTTCCATAGCAATCGAACAATGAGCAGCCAACTCAACATTAAAAACGCCGAATTGTGTGAAGTTTCAGTGACTGTTATCAACCGGATCACACAGCAAAGAGACGCAGTCGATGTCAAGTTCTACAGAGAAGTTTGTGAACGCTTTTTCGTGCGCCTGCGAATTTTTTGATAATAATCGGATGGCCCAACATTATCGAGAAAACTTTTGCGCAATGATCTGAATTCTTCAAATCTGAAGGAGTCGTGGCGATCGGAGCATTTTGAAGGAATTCAGAGCAATCCGCAAGCGACGCACGACTATTTTTCCTATCTCTGCAAGGTATTAAAAATTTCTTCTTGCCCACTTATTAAGTTCCTACATGTGCCATCGTTTTGAATCAGTTTGCACTTCTAGCAAAGTGATACGATTAAACAATTTTTAATTCTGTGGTTGCAACTTATCGGGTACTACAGAGGTGATCACAAAAAATGTACCACCTGAATTTCACTGAAATTCAATTGATTCTCATGCCTTCCAATCGTGTCGCACAACAACTCGCCATACATCATTCGAGAGCTTGCATTCTCAGCTTCAAAATGAGCTTACAAATCACAATTTTTCAAAAGGAAAACATGTGGGTATGACAATGAATTAGGCATGGGAGGAAAGAGCATTTTCTGAGCTCTCTTTTGATATACTGGTCCTCAAAATCGGTGCACCGATAAAAAGGGGTGATATTGTGAAGTTATAACAATATTCATGACCCTTTTGGTTGAAAATGTTATGTTCTCACTTTTCCATCAAAGATGTTAGTGTTTGGTATCTTCAGAATCCTTTCGTTGTAAGGGATTTGACTTTGTAAGTTGCAGTCGCGGCAAATGAATTGAGACCACCCGAATAATTGCAAGAAACTAACAATCTTTATCAGTGGTAGGGGAAGTCGGGGTATGATGAGACATTTTTCTTTTTTGCCGTCTAACTCGTGAAAAAATGAAGTTAGACAATCGGTCTTTTATACTTAGTAGCTTCTTTGGATCAAGATCAATATGCAACAAATGAATTTTCTTGAAAATGCATCACTCGTTCAAAATTTTGAAATTATTGAACCAAGTGAACTGTTTCATCATGCCCTTATAGTCGAGCATGATGAAACAGGCTTGGTCACTACTTGTTAAAAACGATGCTGTGAATAAATGACGGAATACGGCTATAGTACAGGCGCAGTGTTAGTTAATAGAGCATATAAAGAGGTAAAAGAAATCACAGGAGTCGTAATCTTTTCATCAACTTTAAGTTAGCCAACACAGTTCGTCACTCACCTCATTTGTAAGAGAATTCAGGTCAAAATAAAGTTTTCCTTATCTGCGTCGAGTATATTCACGCACCGATGATGAGAAATAGCGAGGTTTCCCCTTTCAGTGATACGATTGGCCAGACAAACTTAGTCAAAACGTCAGTGTATCCGATCACAGAGAACTGCGCCTGTTTCATCTTACCCCGGCTTCCCCTACACTTTACCATTTTATTAAAAAGAATTCAATCGAAAAAGAAGTTTCATCCTCAAATTGTTAAATGTACAGATGTTAATGAACCTAATATTTTGTATTTCCGCCTTTGGCTGCCATTACTGCAGCACATCGCGAAGGCATGGATGACAAGAGTTTTTCGCACAACTGTGGTGTTACTTCTTTGGTGCAGACCACTTTATTTGCGTGTTTCAACTCCTCCAGTGACCCAGGCATTTTCAGTGCAGCTTTGACCTCAACAATTTTCCAAAGATTTTCAATAGGATTTAAATCAGGAGAATTGTCTGGCCACTGGAGAGGTTGAATAGCGTTGAACGTGAACCACTTTTTAGACTTTTTTGTCGTGTGGCACGGTGCCGAGTAGTCTTGCTGAAAGATATTGCAATTATGAATATGCATAAAGTCGTGCAACTTTTCACGGAGAATATGAATGTAACCATCGGCGTTCAGTCGCTGGTTCTTGTCAAGGAATGTCAGTCCAACTCGTTCATGGAATGAAAAGCAGTCCCACACCATTACTGAAGGACTGTGCTTTGCTGTCGGTAGAACAAAACGTGCACTGCATCGTTGTCCATAGGGACGACGTGGAATTGTACTTTACATACCAAACTGCTCAAAACTCGCTTCGTCCGAAAACATAACCGAAGCCCATTGCTGTTCTGGCCAATCGACGTGATTCCTATCAAACTGCAATCGAGTTGCCTTCATTAAGGGTGTTAAACGAGATTTCTTGGCAGGTTTGTAGGCTTTCAAATCCATTGCTTGCAAACGATTTCTCACAGTTAGAGTAGAAAGTTTGACGCCATGCACTCGATTCAATTCATTTCTTATTGCTGCAGCACATATAAAAGGGTTCACCATGGTAATGCGTCTCTTGTTAGTAGCTCGTTTTTGTGCTTTATAAGTATACTCACAAATTTTCCGGTATTTCTAAATTTCTGAATTGCTCTCTGAACAGCTGTTTTGAAACAATGAAGGAGCTTAGAAATCGTTCTTTGGGACTTTCCACATCTGTGATATGCTACGATGTCACAGAGCTCGTGTAAACACAAAACGTGACGACAAAGTTTTTCACAAAGCAGGAAATAAGGATGCAAGATGAGCACCATAATAACCGTAGAAGTGCGAGACAAGTGAGCAGATCGGCCTTACTCCAAATGTTATTCGCTGCAGTCTGGGGAAAACCTTAGTCCCAATTTTAGCATCTCCCCGCTTCCTAGTCAACTCATCACGCCTTAGCACGTTAGTCCCGTTATATTTTGATTTCGAACAATTAATGGCTATCTGCCAGCTAGTGAGTTAATATAAATCCGGGTGGTTCAATTCATTTGCCGCGACTGTATATTCATATAAGTTCAATAATTCTTTTTCAAACTTCTTCAACATTTTTTCTCATTTCCGCAATTTTGAAGACCAGTATATCTAAAGAGAGCCCCAAAATTTCCCCAATTTTGATGACCAGCATATCAAAAGAGAGCTCAGAAAATGCTCTTTCCTCCCATGCCTGATTCATTATCATACCCACATGTTTTCTTTTTGAAAAACAGCAATTTGTAAATTGAGCGACTTTCATAGTTTGAGCACTGCAATAACGGATAAAAGCCTATCATAGCTCATTTTGAAGCTGAGAATGCAAGCTCTCGAATGATGTATGGCGAGTTGTTGTGCGACACGATTGGAAGGCATGAGAATCGATTGAATTTCAGTGAAATTCAGGTGGTCCATTTTTTATGATCAGCTTTGCATGTTTTTTCCATGTCTGTATATTAAAATCACTCCCACTTGTGTTGCGACACTTGTATCAGAATTATTGACAGTGAAATTATTACTCAATGCAACTCAAAACTTATAACTCATGCAACTCAAAAAAATAATGCAAATAAATGCCTACCCCGAGTCATTCATCGACCGACATAGTGCCGAAAATATTGTGAAACCAATTGGCTTAAGAAGAAAACGAGGAGTGAAATCTCTTCCGTGTATTGTTCCGTCGATATTCGTGTCCTTCCTATAACACACCGACTTAGGAGCCCCAATCTCAAAGACAAACTCACTCCTACGACTGAATCAAACATTATCTATCAATTTACTTATGTCTGCGGTAGTAGATACCTTGGTCGTACGGAGAGGAGGTTGTCCCAAAGAATGGCAGAGCATATCCCTCAGTGGCTTAAGACGGGCAACAACAGTGGTAAGCGACCCTCCAGCAACATTGCCAAACACCTTTTGCAATGTGGCGAGATTGCGAGGGCCACTCAAGGTTTCTCCGTCCTCAAACGAAGTAGGGTGAAGCTTCATTTATGGGTGCTCGAGGCCTTATACATCCACAGGATGAAGCCAGACCTCTGTGTTCAGAAGGGGACAGTATTAAATCTTATTTTACCTTGGTAATTTCATTCCGTCCTTTGACTTTTGTTGTTTACTTACTTTCTTCTGTTCATGTCATTAGGACGTCATGCTAGGCGCCACTTCGTCTGACGATCGTTAACGATGTTCTGTAACTCGTGTCAAATGTGCAATTTTCATTCCGGAGTGCATCCATTGTAGAGATACTGCGAAATATATCGATGCCCGTGCAACCTTACTATGCGCTGTTCTTCCTGTTCAAAATTATTACAACGCTCATCCAAAGTCTGAGTATTGTTTTGCAATTTCCTTTTTGATTGCCGGTAAATTTTGCTGGTAAATGACATTTGCTAAATCAACAAAAAATTCGGAAAAGGATTTAACGCGACGAAGATATTCTTGACATATACAATTTTGCCGTCTTCGGAGACTTTGTAAACATAAATATATTCTCACTCTCTTGCACAAATATTTGACAGACTTTGAATAAATGCATAGAAGGTGACATGGCCCAACACTTTGAAAATCTTCTCTAGTGTCTTACATTTCAGGTTTTGTAGAGTGCAACTGCCTATAGAAGTTCAGTTGGAACATCAAAAACACGATCGTGGCATAAGTGTTTTAAAATCGAACTTTGTGTTGCAACGTCTTCGATTTGAAATTTTATATCATCCTTGGCCTTTTGTGTGACACCTACATGTACATGTACTATATTTATTGCTTTACAAGTATGGAATACATTCTCTGAGCATAGAGCACAACAAAATGATAATGCATTTGCACAACAAATAGGGACAAAGTTGTAAGTGAATACAAAATGAAGTGAGGCGAAAAAATGGGAAAACTGCTATACACAAAGCGGAGTGCGTCACTGAAAATATGAGAACAATTGGCAACATATTAAATAATTGGACATCGCTCAAAACGGATAATCTCCTTGGTTGACAACATTTGGCACTAGTCTTCTATAAGATCTGTTCATTTTATTAAGCAAGGAAGGAAAATTGTCACTAGTGCCGATTATTCGAAAGTGCAAGGTCAAATATAACTGAAATTAATTTTCCTCCATAATGTCAAATGCTAGTATAAACGTTGGAATTGAAAACACATGTAAATTGCAAATTGCCTGCTATTCAAGGGCAGAAAAAATTAATTGATTGGAGATTAACTGCAATTAATTCATTGATGAACTTTCTTCAATTCAATTAATTGATTGGATCAGGCGCCAATTATTCCTATTAATTGCAATTATTCTCAAGTCAAAAAGTGAGATATATAAGATACACATAGAGGATGATATGATATTTTTTACTCGTGTTTAAATGGAAGAAGCTTTTGACTATACCATTCATTCAAATATAACTCAAATGCCACCAACCAGGCGCATGCTTCATGTATTTCAATAATCTCATATTAATTCAAACTTTGCTAAACCTAGTGAAACACACACTATTGCGATGGCCGGAATGTGATAGTGTTTCACTGTTTGAGCTGAAAAATATCAAACTCGTAGAATAGAGGAACAAATAAGGATTATCTTATTTTTACGGTTTTTGTACGATATTGTTATCAGTGCATTTACATAATTTTTTAACGCAAATTAGTTTAACGAACATGCACTAAGTGACATGCCACGCTCAATTACGCGCAATTGCACATGACCCTAAACATCCGTAGCTGTGCGTGACATTGCTGCAACACCTGTCGGCAGTCCTGTAATGTAGATTTTGCGTCTGTATGTATGAGAGGCTGAAACATGTGATAGGACCTCAATTTCATGCTCAGGGAAGACAGAACATGCTTAGCGGTTCATCCGTGGTTCAAGCGGCACCGCGGACAACCGTAGACGACGTGTAAACCATGAACACTCGCCCGCGCGTATTCATAAACATTCCCCATGTTTTGACAGCATCAGATCAAGGGATTGCTGACTATGAGTTCAGCGCGCATGTACGCGCGTAGAAGTATAAACTGCTCTTAACCACGAATGTTTGGGGTGCTCCGTAATTACGCGTGAATTACGCGTGGATTGCCACCTAGTGTAGTGATGCAGAAAATGCATATTTGGTGTTATAGGTAAATTCAAGTTCTGTAAGTGTCCGCAGTACATCTTCCTAATTTCATCTATCCTGCTTTGAGCCCAGTATCCTTTTGGAGAGTTCATAAGTAGTATCAACTTTTAAGTTTAAAGAGCAATGATGGAAGCCAGGAAAATGTTATTGCATGTGCATAAGTAATTCCTGGATCGAATGTCATTATTTTTGAATTTCTAATAACACACTATTAAAACATTTGCTGGCTGTTATTGTTTTATCCATACCTTTAAGTCACTTACATGGCAGTGACTTTTACTCTGTACCTTTGCTCACTTCCTCTGTATATACTGTCTTTATGTACGCGTCATGAAGTTTTGCTTGAAGAGATTCGGCGAAAGGCATGTTGAAGGGCACGAGGACATTGCTTTGTCTTAAATTTGCAGCTAGACTAATACCATGCCGTGATTTCTTAATCCTGCTAAAAAACTAAACCAAGCAAGAAAGTAACATGGATTGCGAACAGCAAGGATTTATATTAAGGCTAGAATATGATGGGTAACATTATTTTAGCTTGTTTTGGAACAAGAAATTGACGATAAGCCCAAATTCATCGGTAATAAATCGATATAGAGATTGAAGCTTCCTCTCAACCTAGAATGAAAAGTTCGCATTCAAAGCATCATTTCTGACGTTTTCTATTTGTCAAAGTCACTCCGTTGTGACAGAAAAGAAAGGGCCACTACGATCAAAAGTACTTTGATATTGCCTATCATAGCGAAATGTAGCCACAGCGCAGTAGACCAGCGTCAAGGGGATTCAACTTAGCTTAGACGGATTCATATTTTCTTTTTGGGTAGATCTTTTAAATGGTGAATTCATTCACCATCCATAGTTCGGCTGCCAATACGAATTTCTGCAGTGAATGAGGCCGAAATTGATACTGCAGATGAATGATGTACACCCTATGGCCCTGCGAGTCTGTGTGTCTACCGCGTCAGGGCTTCTGAGCAGTGACTCTTTTAAGAAGGCTATTGATTTTATAGTGTCTGAAGTCTACATTTCTTTTTCCGGTTATGTGTTCAGACAAATTCGAGGGGTACCAATAGGAGGGAATTGCAGTCCTTTACTTACCGACTTGTTTCTGTTAAATTGCGAATTTGCTTTTATGAAACAATTGGTTAAAAATAAAAAGTTTGGACTAGCTAAATTATTGTCAAACACTTACAAGCATAAAAAAAAATAAATTAAAATACAAGCATTTCAATACCTTAATTCCAAAAATTTACCCACTGGAGCTTCTTGCAGATAGAAACGGAGTCAATGACAAAGCCGTTGTTTACCTCGATGTGAGACTCCAATCTAGTAGTGACGGTCTTCGAACCTCAATATATCATAAAGTGGAAGATTTTGATTTCCCTGTTGTTCTGTTGACATTTCCAGACAGTGCAATACCTTATAACATGGGAATTAATGTATTTGCCGGCCAGGTTTTACGTTATTGTCGCATCTGCTCGCATCTTGAAGATATAATTAAACGAATTAATATAACACTTTTTGTGATGAGCAGCAGAGGATATTGTAAGTCTAAAATGTACTGAGAAAATCCTAACCGGTCATAACAATTTTCTAGTCAAGTTTGTATATTTCTCAGCCAGGCAGGTGACATCGCAGTGCGCATTTTAAACAATAAAATTTACACTGTTTGTTTGTTTTCTTAGCATTTTTTTATTGGTTGTACCATTTCAGTATTTCACACATATATTTTAGTTTGTTTTGGTTGTATCCGTCTTTTGCGGTTGTTTTGTTACTATTACTATCAGTATTACTTATTATTACACATATCATTACTGTATTGATTTTAGAATGCCAGCCGCATATAAGTTTATGCGGGGCCCCGCCCGCCTGGGCTTGAGCGTTCAGGTAGAGGGGCCGAAACGCGACCAGGCGGGTACCTGCTGACGACTGGCTATTGTTTTATTTGTTTTAACGTTGTTTTTTTATCGCTATCTGCCCTAGTGTGATGAATGGACTGTGTCAGTTACTGGTCTCCATGGGGTTGACATGGTGATTACTAAGTGTCTATTTATATATAAGTTCCTAATCAATCGAGCCTGAAACTTTGACCAAGGAGATCACTTGTTAAGCGGCCTTGTACGATCTCGCACACTTAAGGGTGAAGTTCAGCCCGTATAGCGCTATGTTATGGACCCCCGGGAAGGTCCGCCCGGATCCGCAATCAGATCCGTCAAGTCTTTGTGCTTGAAGACCTTCATGCATTCATGCATTTGTCGAGGATCACAAGTCAAAGGACCATTAGGGGTAAGGTCCAGCCCCGCTTTAGAAGCGCTGATTGAAAAATGGACTAGTGGGAAGGTCCTCCACACCGATCTCGTCAAGTTTGGCTCTAAAATGTAGTCCTAGGATAGTCAAAAGTTTGACACGCCTTGAACGTTTAATGTCTGTCGGTGGGAACGCACCACCTGTCCTGTTAAGGGCAAACCTTAAGTCTTATTAAATATAAGTTTATTAAAATTATGAAACATTTAGACGTCGTAATGGGAATGTCCCAGCTTCAATTTATATACCTGGTAGAACTCTGAAGACGCGCAGATTCCTAGCAGCCATGGATAGGGTGCACTTTAATCCCCGAAGGTAAAATTTTCAGTCTCGCTCCTGGCAGAAACTCATGCTGCCGATCGGACGAGATGATTCAACAACTTAGCGCTCAAGTCTATATTCATCAATCATGTGAAACAATTGGATATTTATTTCCAAGTTGAGCCAACATTCTATTCATATGAAAAGCACTTCTTCTGAAGTATCTTAATAGTTCTTAGTATTCTATTGAAAACGAGGCACTTGAAATAACAGTGCATTTTGAAGGAAGAATTATTTAGATCTAATAATGTGCTTGTATGTGTTGTTCGCCAAGAGCTTTTCGCCTGACAGTTGGGTTCTCGTCTGAAAAAATCCTAAGAAGTCCGCGATCTCCTTTAAAATTCAAATATATGATTCGCAGTAGGTTGTGTTTTGAGAGAAGACAAGAAGTCACAGGCCACCGGATTTTGGCGGTCTACAACGATTACCGACAATCATGACACACCTATACTTGCATTCAGTTCAGCTATACACTGTCAAATGGAAACTATACATGGAAACTATAAGACAGTTACAGCTATGCACATACATATGAATAAGGATGCACAAAAATTACGACTGTACTGTACCCAAGTAAAAAATGACGTTTTTTCAACGGTTGAAATAATCGTTGAAAACTAACCAAAAATCAACTTGGTGTGACGGACGTTGAAAAAACGTTGAATAAACGTTGAAAAAACGTTGATAACCATTTTTATTGTTTCTGAGGATTTTAGTAAAGAAATTCTGTTTCTATTGAATCACAAAGTAAAAGTTAAACAACAAAGGCCTCCACTTACCCTTTTCAGTGCTCTTGAACATTGCATTGATTGTTGTAATTGAATCGTACTATATTATGGCTCAAAATGTTAAATGGACATCAGTATGATTCAGAGATGTGTCAAGCTGTCGAGCCAATTGCAGTTACATGTACTTTGCAGTTTTAACTTAATTAGAGAAGAAAATCTGGAACTCTGAAAAATGTAATTTTTACGAAAACATCATCCTGCCTCCCATTAGACTGACATTGTGCTTCTTTTGAACTTGTCTAACAAGGAGATGATCCGCATAGCGCTCGGCAGACGAGCGGATTCGTAGTGGCCACCAGGTGTACATCATTCTGCGAAAGCCTCATTCTTGTTTCCTGCCATAAGTTGTGCTGCCAAAAGTTGTGCTGGTGCCGGTCTGTAAGGCTTCAGCCACACTGCGAGCTTTTCCAAGCGTTTCCGAGCAAAGCGTTTTGCAGTAAATGTAAAGTCATCATGCAGCAGTTGCAGACTGCAAAGCAAGACAAAGCGTTTGATAGCTTGAGGAGATACGTTTGCTCGAGACGCTCGGGACGCTCGCGTTTGCTCTGCTTTCACTGTGGCTGAGGCTTAATGATGTTGGGTAGAATCAGGGGTTTCTGCCTAGAGAACGTCTGCTGCAGTCATAGAAATTGTTAACAATAAAACCTCTAGAATGGAAGGAAAGCTTCATGAAATATTGTGGCACAAAAATCGCACGCATTTTCACACAGAACTTGTCAGCGGCTGATTCAGTGGGTTAGAATCAATCACATAGCAATTCTAAGCTTTTCATTGGTGGTTCATGCCCCAACTCAGTTCCCCCGGATGTGCTGCGACCTTGAGTCAAATTCCATTCTAGTCAACTTGAGATAAACAATCTATTTCCATGACTGCAGTTTATTGTTGATTTGATTGAACAACGCAGACAACGTAAAGAACCCGCTTGACGAATTCAACGCCTGCATCGATGAATAACTTTTATTTATTATGAATGCGCAGGACAACATGATGCAATCTAATTCGTCATGAGCGTTGTTATTTCATTCTTCATTGATTGCTATTGTTCTGTGTCGCCTCCATTGCCGCATTAGTCTGGCAGCCAGAACGAGTTTCTCAAGGGAACGAGGCCGAAAATGAGACTTTCACAGTGTGATGCACACCCTATGCCTACTCCGAATCTGCACGTCTGCCGAGTTCTACCTGATTCCTCCTCTTGTCAGAAACGATCAAAGAAAAACATATGTAAATCCAATGGCACACAGATTGAAGTTTTAGGCAAAAATGAAATATTCGGTCTTCTCTTATCAGCTGAAAAGGGCTAAGTTTAGAGTCATAGTTTTGGAATGTCCTCAGATAATTTCTCATCATGCACATGAACATTTATCACTGAAATTCCACACATTCAGATTTAGCAAGCAGCACTATCATTGACTAGCATTTGACTATCGACATGTTGGCGCACTTCATCCACATTTAATTACATTTTCGCATACATCGCCGATCAGAAGCATGAGAATATCACATGCACATAATAGGAAATGGCCTGAATACAATCATGTAAAAAATTATGGCTCTAGACTTTGTACTTTTCAGTTTTCATTTCATACGCAGAAAATTTCATTTTTGCCAAAACCTGCGATTTGCGTGCCAGTGGATTAGCGTGTGGCTTTCTTTGATCCTGTCTGACAAGAAGAGGAACTTACCACATGTATAACTAGACAGACGTGCAGATTCGCAGTAGCCATAGGGTGTTCTTCATTCTGTGAAAGTCTCATTTTCGACCTCGTTCCCTGAAGAAACTCGTCCCGACTGCCGGACTACATGTTGTCCCGTGCATTCATGATGAAGTAATTCTTCGATAAATGGCTGCTCTCCAATGCCTAAAGACGGTCAATTGAGTTGTCAGCTTTCGCCAACCCACCAACATACCTAGGTTCTACCTAGCAACAGTTCGGTAGCCTTAGGGTAAGGCCACATGACGAGCAGCGAAGTATAGCTTTGTCAAGCTTTGAGCTGTGAGAGTTACGCGGCCACATATTGAGCCGT
>CAJQUW010008755.1:0-63294 GCA_907163375.1 Prostheceraeus crozeri
TTAAATGAAGAAAAAATGTTTCCAAAATATAGATGATGATGGTGAAATCGGCTACATTTTTGATTTAGATTTAGAGTATCCTGCAGCCATTCATGATGACACTGCCGATTTCCCATTAGCTCCAGAAATGCAGATGATTGAAAAGAGAATGTTTTCACACTATATGAAAAATCTATATGAAAAAGTCAAGACCAAATACACATTTTTCTTCTATCAAGAAACTTCTGCTCCATCAATTTGATAGGGAAAATTATGTAGTCCACTACTCAATTTTTAAAATTTTACTTGACCATGGGCTGATGAGAATCAAGAAGATTGATAGTGGCATAAAATTCACACTATAGCCTTGGTTAATAACATACATTGTTATGAACTCTCAAAAGAGGGCTCTATCAAACACTGACTTCGAAAAGTCATTCTACAAATTGAAAAATAATTTCTTTATATGGTAAAACAATGGGAAAATGTAAGGAGAAGGAAAAAATTTAAACTAGTCAACAATGAGAAACAACTACTGAAATTGTCAAATCATCCTCTCTATGTTCAACATAAAATATTTGATGAAGATCTGGTTGGTATGGAAATGTTATTAAACCTTCGATAGTTTTAAATAAATTAATATATGTTGGTCAAGCAGTACTTGACTATAGTAAGTTGGAAATGTATCAATTATATTACAATGATCTAAAAGGATGTCCACTGATAAATAGAACGGCGGCTTTGCGGAGGTGATACCGACAGTTTCTTCCTATGTTTATACACATCACCATCTGTCCGTCTGGAAGATATACTTCTATACTTTCGGTGAAAAAGTTTGACTCTTCAAACTATGACAGTCATCACCGACTATACTCAACTAAACAAACCCCAAAGCTAGATTAGGTTGTTTTACGGATGAGTGTGCTGGAAAGTTGCTTGAGGAAATGATATCCCCCCTACTAAAACCGAAAATGTATTCCCAATGAAATATCTAGACTCTCTACGAATCATAGCAAATCAAACGTGGCAAAAGGAATTCAGAGAGCAGCAGTTAAAAAATTGAAACATGATGACTATAGGAGTGTCTGTTATAGTGAGAATGATACAACTGAAGATATGACAATTATAAATTCAAAAAATCACATAGTTAGCACAAAATCATTTAGGAAGCGAGGTCTTTCACTTTGGGAGGATAAGCGCTGTTGGCTGGATAAAAATTTATCATTACCATATGGACACTACAGCCTAGGTCTTCCCCCACCGTCGAAGAGAAGGAGATGCCTTCCTGTCACAGGTGATGTAGAATAACTCTAAATTAAGAAAAAAAACAATACAATATTCCACTTGTAATAGGTCTTGCGATTGCTGCATCTTCCGACATGTAGCAACACTTACTAATACATAAGTAGTCTTACTAAAATTGAAATTTCTACATCTTTCCGATATGTAGAAATGATTACTAATAAATAGGTAGTCCTAATGTGAATGAATATGTGAAGAATTTGTACTCAACATCATTCCGATATGTTGAGCTAATAAAATAACAAACTGTAGGCAAACATTAAACCTAAATTTGAAAAATAGCTTTCGGAACATGCCTCATTACATTAGAACATGGAAACTTAGTGACGTTCAAAACGTTCACATAACAAATTCTAAAAGAATAGCATTTCGTCATTCAATAGCAAATAGTGATCGAAAACATCGTAGCGTTTGCATTAGTATTGACTCATTGCCTTCACTGAAAGACCTTGCGGATCTCATTGACAACCATAAGACTCGGATCAAGATTCCTCTCGATGACAAGGTATGGATAAAGTGTGATTCATCAGTCAAACTATACGTCTGCTCACCAAAGCGGGAAGATGTTGAATATCGATTTTTTCGTTTCAGTGACGTCACATGGAAACCTTTACAAGGGAGATGCTACCACAGATAAGGTCATTCATTAAAGATGGAGGACATCAAACGGTTGGAAGTTGTAAATCGGATGTTAACTACAAAAGCAAACTCAAAACTCAATCTACAAGAGATCGAGAGGAATATACCCAACCGAAAACAATGGTTACTGATAAAACGCAAATTGAAGCCGACAACGAGCTTACATCTTGGAAGACCCTCAATGTTAACATGGAGGATTCAGAGGAAGGATAAATCTCTCACTATCCTATTCTTTCCAAATGGAACAATCCAATGTATTGGAAGGGTCCATGGAGGGTGATCTCTCATATCTACACTTAACTTTGGAACATTTACTTGGTGATTCATTATCTGATTGGAAAGTGAAGACAATGACCGCGTTATGTGAATTACACTATCACTATGATTTCCGTAAAGTTACATCATCACATAATCTAACTTATGAAGTGGAGTTATTTCCAGCAGCTCAATTGACTAACTGGCATCCATATCATGTTCATGTGTTCCATAATGGAAAGATTGTGATAACCGGCATTAAAGACATAAGTGATGTGCCTCCCATCATATGTGATTTGAAAAAATGTTTCATGAAAACCAAATTGTAGATTTTGTATATATGTGAATAGATAATGAAATATAAACATATCTTTGTTTTCCTTATAAACCCTTGTTTTGGAAAAAGAGAGCAAGTTAATGATACAACATAAAACTTTATTTCAAAACTGTTTCGACATATTTAGTAAGAATTACATCATTTTTATCACAGTTTTTTGAAAATAGTTCTAAAGCACTTTTACAGTTATTTTTCAATGGTCTCTCGTTGACAAAATAGAGTACATAGCAACCGCACATTAGAGATGTATTACTTTGAAGTGGGAACGATGTCACTTTCCTAACAGTCCAGGAGAACTTGTTCATCCATAATGCGATATCATGTAAACGAGGTTGATTAAGAGTCAAAATATTCGGCCACTTTATAACGATTGATGTATACAGCAATCCAATGTTTTCCGGGAAGATTGTTGGTATCCGTATTGATGATAAGCGAACAAGGATAGAAAGGAATTGAATCAGGTAAATTATCTCTAGAAAAGACATTGAGAAATATTGTCTTGGAGTAGGGATGAGCTTTCCTCATTTTTCTCAAGATTTCTATGTTGCTTAAGTTACTCATCTCTGATAGATGACAGTCACGTCTCTCATTCTTGTTATCTCAACTTTGCTATCATAGATAGCATAAATGAGACAAGTAATTGTTTTCTTCAAAGGTGACTCAAATGACACCTCTAGTCGTAGATTACCAGGCTTTGTAACTCCTACGCTTTCACCACCTAGATCTGCATCTGCTGTGAGGTTGTACATAATGAAGAAGTAGCCATTCTTGTACATATCCATTGTAATTCCATTTGAATCATCTGTATTAAACATGTTGAGGGCGGTGAAAGTTGAACCATATTCACGTGCGAATTTACCATCTTTGAAATCATATGCTTTGCAAGATACAAATTTCCCATCCTGATAGAGTGCTAGTTTGCTAACATTAAAGTGTTGGAAATTGAATGGATTCTTTTCAAAAGCACCAATGAATGCCTCATTTTCCACAAATGTGATATACACCGCCTTTGGCATTGCAGTGGGAAAAAGATTTGGGTAGGCATGTGAGGATGATCCCGCACCAATTGTGAAGTTTGTCAACACACTGTGATTAACTGGATATATTGCATTGTTTTTCCTCAATCCTGTCGCATGCTCGTTGATGACTGACGGGTTCATTGTTACTCGCCTTTACATTGAGCACGGCATTACTTATGTTGACTTGATAGTTTGTAGCTCCAAAAGCCATTAACGCGAACTCAGGATTTGCACGAATAAATTTTATTTGCATTTTAACCTGTGATAGCAGATATCTAGATTGACGAAGGAAATCAAGATAGACGGGTCCTTTCAAGTATAATTCCTTTGAATCCGCTGTTAAATCAAATCCATTCGTCTTTTCAACCCTGTATTTGAGACATCATCAAATTTCCCTTGCTGATCATCATACCACCGAGAAACTTGCAAGTGTGACTGTTTAGCTTGCTTTTGAAATTGAGTCATTGTATGTATGTATATATGCTCCATATGGATATGCTCGATCCCCTCCTTCAATCTGTTTGTCATTCAATATTAGATACACATCTGAGAACAGACTGGCAATAGGAAGATTTGCTAATCCCACTTTATCCTTGGATGAATCGATATTTGTACCATCAGTCTTCTTAATTTGTATGCACAACTCTAAATCAATGGATTGACAGTCAATATAATCTTGAGGATTGGCAGGTATATCAAACTGAATAGGCTGCTGGTTACCATCGATATTTGTTGTGGGGACTATGTCTACAATTGTTGAGATGATGTCTGTCTGATGAGGGGGAGAATCGAAGAAACACAAAGCCGAATTGATACTCTGCATCGTATTAGCTCTACAAATATGTTGTCTTCCTTCGTTTTGACTTGTTTCTAGTCGCTGTGGAATTTCGTTTGCGCTTTCTTGTTTTCACTCGACGTCTAGATTTAGAACGTGCTGCTCCAGTCGGCTTTTTACTTTTCCTGCGTCTTTGCTTAGTAACTCGACCGGATCCAACTTGTCTTGACTTCCTACGCTTCTTCCGAACTGTACGTCCTCGTCTTTGTTAAATCATCTAATGCGTCTATGGCAGATTGCTGCGCGCGCATTTTCATAGATTCACCGATATCCTCACCTTGAAGCGCATCAGCTGCAACATTTGCACCAAAATCTAAAGCCCTGCTTCCAACACGCTTCATGATTGGTACGCCATACTTTTTGAGTGTTGGAAGAACCATACGTCTTAGTGCACCAAATATGCCTCCTCCAACTTGTCGCCTACCTCCTACAAGCACGGGATAACCGCTCTGATATGATGGTCTACTGCAAATGCCTGTCATTATGACTATTGAATAACTATGGAAGTCACAATAACATAAAGCCTTATTCTCGTGACCTAATATGTAAGGTCAAAACAGTAACACCACCACAGAAGGGTACTACTTCTCCTGCGTCATCATGAATTGATATGTCAATTCTATTGATGAAATTTCGGCTGATTGGTAGATACATTGTGTTAAAAAATTCTCGATTGATTAGTTGCTTCCTTACGGATGAGAGAGGAAATGTGCGCAGAAGTGGGGCCTCAATGTCGCCAACCCTTGTATATTCAATAATGTTACAATTGACGTATAAGTTACTTATATCACGCTCTAGTGATGGGGCTGTATCGCCTATTGATGTGCCTTCATAAATAGTTGATTTTGAGAATCCCAATGTGGTCGTTAACACGCTATCCAGCTTGATAAGAGAGTTCTTCCCTACCTTTGGAATCATGCGTTTCTTATGTGGGTCATAAGAAAAGTGATATTCATCTGCAAAGGTAATCTACACCAAACTCATTTAACTTTGTACACAATTCAGATGGCGTTTTCAAGCTTTCAATGTTCAAATTAACTCTTTTTACAAGTTCACTGGAAGTAGACAATTCATCACCCAATATGTCTTCGCTGTATACGTGCATATCCCATGAAGCATTTGTTGATGCTTTGAGTTTAGAAGAGGACAATTGAACCTTGAATGTATCATTTAATTCTGTCAACCAAGGTGCGCTTTCAAGGCCCTTAAACATCCCAATCATTTCAGATCCGAACTCAATAACAGCGGACTCAGACTTTTCCAATGGTGTCTTTTTAGTAAAAACAATAAATTCTGCCTCCGTTTCAACAGTAAATAAAGTTACTTTCTCTTTCTTTTATTCACAAGTCATTAACGTTTCTGGCACTGATCCTTGAAACTTTCTTGCAAAGTCTTCAACACTTCTAATGACCTCAAATTGATTTTTTACTCGGATGCTCCTTTTTTGTAATGCATACAATGGCACAATTATACATTTAAAATCAGTGACTTTCCTCTCCGAATTCCACCCACGTCCATTGTACCAATACCTTGATGAGAAAGTTGTTCTGGAATACCCAAAAGTATGACTCAAATCCTTACCTAATACAAGAAGAACATGCTTCCCTTCCTTCATCAATTTTGTTGACCCCTTTATGACTGGTTTGTAGAATTTATTCAAAGTCAGCTTGAAGAGATCATTTATTCGTTCAAACATTCTACCGATTTCCTTTTCTGTATCTTGCAAGCTCATTGTGGGAACCTTAGAATCAAAAGTTGACGTTGCAAATGCCTTTTGAATTTTAATCATGTTTTGGACAGATGGTAAAGATGTTGAAAAAGGATGTAAAGTTAGATGATGAAAAGCCCATGTACCATGTAGACTATTTTGAAATATGCGAAAGCAATCATCCTTCTCTCGCACTTCGTTATGTAATTCAAAATAGTTGTTCTTTAGCAAACTGATATCGTTGTAATAAGTAATTTCAGTTAGAGCAACTTCATGGGGTCCATGCAGAGTAATTGGATTAGCGAATTCAACAGAGTATAGAGATGGTTTGTTACTTGGGAATATCTTTGGGTTGCTATTGCTTGGAAGAATGATGTTGAAGTTAGTAGACATGTTAAACTCATATATGGAAGAAGTCACATGCTATATTAGCTTAAAAGTTACGAGTGTCTCCCACCTCCACATTTTGTAGATCCTGGTGCGTTATCCAGCTATTGAATGAATCAGGATATCCTTTCCATTTAACTAGATATTTCCTTTGATTGCCATGAGCTTTCCTCCTAATTATTTTATCAATCATATACACCTCTTCACTTCTGTCTACTACTTGCAATTCATAAGAGTAAAATTTTCCTTCAATTGGATTGTCATGGTAATCTATTAATTTATACATGGTGGGTCTAAATTTTGTATTTACTTCATCCACAAAAAAATCTTCTTCAGTCCAATTAGGTAGATACCCCTTCTAAAATGTAGACTTAACCTTTGAAATCCGAACTCTATCACCAACATTAATTTTCTTTTCATTGGAAATGTTTTTCGCTTTCTTATCATACAATCGAAGCCATACATCCATCGCATTATCTGGGGTAACATCAACTGGTTTCATCTTAATGATTCGATGGTAGCTTTCATTGTAATTCTTAACAAATTTCTGCAGCTCACCTACCCAAACATGTGTATTTTTTGCAGTGAAATAGCGCGATATTTTTGTCTTCAGTGTGCGATTGAACCTCTCAACCATGGCAGCTTTATAAGCACTTTTGACACTAAACAATTCCACATTATTACTTTTAAGGAGACTTCGAACATGAGAGTTTTCGAATTCCTTCCCTTGATCGGTCTGTATTCTTTGCGGAACACGCCCCTCATCGAAAATGCTCTGAAAAGCGGCTTCGACTTCTGGTCCTCATTTAGATTTCAGCGCACGTGCCCAAGCATAGCGAGATAAAATATCTATTACGGTTAAGATGTATTTATAGCCATCATTGTACTGTGATATCTGTTGCATGTCAGCCAAGTCCGCTTGCCATTGACTATCTATATTGTTAACAACATATTTTCTTGTTGGAAACCGCTTTCTCGCATTTTTGTGAAGAGTGTAAGTCGGTTGACTCCTTAACCACTTCTTGACTTTCTCTATTCCCACACCTGCTGCACGAGCTAGAACCTCCGGACGACTGAAACTTGCGGGATGATTTAAGTCGTAATAAATCTTTCTGAGTTTCACTGCTGTACTCATCGTCTTTGTTCTGATTTGCACGCGTATTACTCGCACAGCAACTGCTAACACAATTGATATCAACCTCTATGCCCTCTTCTGCTTTACCTTCGAGCGCAGATTTCAAACAACAGCAAAATTTTTGTAACGACATGATATGAGAGAGGCAAGGCTTGATTCATATTTGCTTAATATTTACTATACTTCTTCGCAACACGCATTGAGCGCCTAGCAGCTCTTTTTGTGTGCAGATCATCGGGATCTGCAAGCTCTCGCTTGACCGCCATCGTGGGTGTTTTACTCTTTGATCCATCTTGTAAGTGACCCTTATCCAATTCATTCACAGTCGGTCCTCCAATAATATTGTGAGGTACATTTTGATCAGATAAAATTTTCTGAAAATATGACCACCCTTGTGGTGCACCTAGTTTTCGCCTTACATCTCTGACAGCATATTGTAGAAGGTCATCTATGTGACTATTTCTAATAACATCACCAGTTGTTTCATCTATTATCTCCCCTCTCTCATTGAACTTCACATGTGGATCAATGAAGTCAAATAATCGCTCAGCGCGCACACGATATGGTCGAGGTGTTGACAAGGTTATAAATCGTCGCAACTTGTCACGAATCTGTCGCCTCTCGTCAATGTTTTCAGCTGCTAACTGCATTCGTCGATAGGGATCCTTAATCTTCTGAATTTCCATATCCTTTTTGTGTTAGTTCCTTAAGTTGATTCGTAATAGGTTGATCTAAATTTTTGACTTCCTGTGCACTTTGTAATGTAGTCAATTGTACATACTCCTCTTGAGGAATGACTACCATCTTTGAATACGACATGTTTGAAAATAATAAGGCAACAAAGTACATTGCTTAAAACTAACTATGAACCGAGAAAACTGTCATTGGTTCAGCGGAATTAGGTATGATATTTGTTCGAAATCGAAGTCGTTCCGGACATTCCTGGGTTAGATCAATAAATAGATAACCATGTGGTTTCTTTGTTACATCTTCATATATTTTTGAAAGTACTTTAGGTTGTTGAGGTAATATCTGTCTACTGAGATGATGTATCTGACTGCTATCTCTTGGATTTTTAAATATTGCCAAATAATGTGTATTCAAACTTCTAGTTCTTTGCTCTTTCCCTCCATCGAAGATGTTTTGGGTGATGTAGATAATAAAAGCTTCCCTATGATGTGCAGTTTGAATGAACATTTCAGTTACATCCTTTGAAGATTTGCTTTCTCGTAGTAGATCATCTAATACTAGTAAGTCACCTGCTTTGATATCCTCAGTTGATGGCAACCCTTGCTTCACCTCCTAACCTTTCTGGCGAAGTGCAGAATGTAGTTGTGGTTGAAATATTCCATAATACCATTTGACTCTCTTAATTTCCTTGTTAAACATTTCATTTCTATATTGTAGCAATTCAGTTACAAATGTAGTTTTACCGGACTGACTTGGTCCAGCGACACACATTGTGCGATCAGTGAATAGACGAAAATCTGTCATCTTATAATTCCATTAACATTAAACTCATCATCCCGCTAATTTTGCTTAGAACAACAAAACAGACACATGTTCCAGATCAAGTTTATTTACATTCAGAATAGAAACTTTCAAGTTACATTTATAAATTAAAACATTTACAAATTAAAACATTTGTGTTTCCTCATCACAATTAGGATTATAGAAAGTTTTCAAGTCAGCATCTTGGCGCTTCAACTTCAATTTAGGATTCCTATCTTCAGATTTCCGCCCTCGCTTTTTGCTCTCTTCCTTCCCATCACTTGAAGCAGTCTTATCAATGTTAATTAAACATTTATCAATTGGTAGTGGTTCATAGACTAGTTGAAGAACCTTCATTTGTAAAGATGCGACTTTACCAGTCGAACCATGTGAGCCAATATAAAGTCCGGTAACATGCACTAAGCCCATATAGCGGCCCCGTTTGAGATCGTCACATTCCATCGCGTTTGTAAAGAGATCGAATGCTTGAAAATGATCCGATAGTTTTAAAAACAGTGTATCGAATTCCGGCAATTCCTTATAACCAACTCCTTCCTCTAATGCCTTTCTCCAATGAGTGGGAGCACTTTCAGGCAGCTCAACACATTCTTTCGCGAAAGAGTCAATAGTTTTAAGAATCACCTGTTGCCATTTTGGAAAAGTCACTCGCATTTGTCTCATATTGCTATACCCGGATGTAGACATACCATTACTGTGGAAGAATGGAACTTGAAGATAAAAGCCATCATCACCATAATTCCAGGTTTGAAAGTAGAATGTATTTCCAATCCCTTGCACCTTTCGTGTCGGACGAAGCTTCAAGAGATCTTGCTCAAAAGCGTCACCTTCCTCTCTGATTGTATACATTTTCTGAGTCATGTTTCAACAAGTACTAATTCGGAGCTTTCAACCAGCGCAAATGAATTGTCACTTGAAAGTGGTAAAATATCATTAAAGCGTCTTCCTTATATACACCTATATATGACTCATCAATCAAAGTGATGACGTGTCACTTTATAATTCGCTAACCTTATATTAACATTGCAGCAGTTGCTGCAATCCTTCCAAGCGGACTATTGATTACACCATTAATACTGTTTCCAATATCATTTAACATACTTAGAAACCCACCACCACCGCGCTGAATTAAGTTTCGCCTTTTCTTATCACTACTCCTTGGATTTGAAAACTTTTTTATGCTATTCAAAGAGCCAGCATTCAATAGAGGCTTGTAAATAGGCAGACATTTGTGTATTGCAAAAGCTAAATCACGAATGAAATCATCACTTGAATTTTGAATCAATTTACACTTCTTATTATCATGTATCCTGTTTAACTTTCGCAACGCCTTTTTAAACTGACTTGAAGGTTTGAAGGACCGTTTCGATTGACGAGAAGATGCCTTCCGTTTTACAGACATTTTTATTCTAATATGGAAATAGATAATACAATTACAATTTTTGCTTAGTACTTACAACATTATACACAAAAGTTTACAAGCATTCACACAGAGTTTGTTGCTGGTACGTATAAAATTACATAAAACACTTAACAAGTTGTAGAGGGAAACTGATATACACTCACATCGGCTAGAGTCTGATTTGTAGCAGTTATGAGCTGCTCAATGTCTTTCATTAGATGTTTTGAAATTGGGCAGCACATACAGCAGGGCTTTGAATTGAAAGTCTTTAAAATATTGGCATAGTATGCCCGCAAACTGATTACCTCAGAATGTCCTTGAGCAGCCACATTGATGCTTACTGATGGCGGTCCACTGAATAAGTCCAATTTACATTTGTCACCCTTCTCGTCATAGTAGCTGGAGGTGATAATGTCATGGAGACATGTGTTGAGTTTCCGTTGGATACTGCTGCACCAACAGCGAGAGTATTCCGGTACAATCTCCGTTTGAGCTAGTGGGCGAAATGCTTCATTGAGCCAGAATCTTGCAACTCGTGTAAGAGCGTTGTTCACGACTCTCATTAGCATTCTCTGCACCACAACGTCCTCTCCGCAGCGGAAATACTTCACTATTTCCTCCATCAGATCCACCAAATCCGCTTTATAGCCAGTTATATTTACGGCAGAATAAAATTTATTGCCGGTGAAGAGTTGACTTCGGTAAATTATTGAAATGGGAATGTTGGTAGTGAACGACATGCTGATTGACATTGTATTAGCCTCAAATTATGCTTGAAATAGAACGGTACAATGTCCTCCTTATATAGAAAAGTCACACAAAGACACAATAGTGACCAATCACAGACCTGCATGATGACTCATCATGCACGATATACAGTGACTGTTGAAGATATTTCTTCATCACAAAGGGGACAAGATGAAGTTTCAAGGGGTACATAACATGTAGAACACATAACGCTATGAGAACATGGCAAAAAGAGAAGGGATCGTTCCTGTTTAAAACATTTAACGCATTTCCGTTCACATAATAATTTAAATGTCTCTTGTTCTAATTTCCTTCTGAAGTCACTTTTATTGGGAGAACTTTTTATTAAAACACTGTTAGATGTCTCCTTCTTTCCATATCGTTCCAATTTGATCCTCCTAATTTCCCTATCATTGCAGTGTAGCATGGAGAAATCCTCTATCCACCTACGATCCAAATTGTGATTCATAGCATGCTCATCTAGATCCATTAGTCGATCAACTAAATCACCAGCGTTGATATTTTCACTGAGATTTGTTACAGTTTCTATAGCTTTGAACGAATATCCAAGGTCTCTTGCGACAAACCACGACGTTGGGATACTAGTCATCATTATGTATGTCATCAAACAACTATCTCATATTTATAGCTTAGTTTGTCTACGTAAAAGGAAAATCAATGTGTCATCTTGATTACAATGGTTTCAATAGTCACAATAGTCGCAATTGAGCAAACCCATTCAAAATCAAACAACGGACGTCTATCGGTACGTACCCAAGTGCTCAGAACCAAACCGCACAAGTTCGCTCATAGACGTTCCGAAACACAGTGTACTCAACCGATTGTACCGAACACATGTACCTATCCAGTAAAACAGATCTCATACTTGTTCCTATTCATAACACTGAATTATACATGTACCTATCCATGTACCTATTGATAACACTGAATTATACATGTACCTATCCATGTACCTATTGATAACACTAAATTTTACATGTACCCATCCATGTACCTATCCCTCGCAAGTAGGGCACAGTTTTCACTACTGACGATGTGGATGAAGAACTCCATGAGCGCATCGATGACTTCTGGAGCAAAGTGTTCCATTTAAAAAATGCAGTCGGATTTCAGAAGTATCCAAATATCGCACTCTTTATAAAAATAACCCTCACTTTCAGTCATGGAAATGCGGACGTTGAAAGGTCCTTCAGTGAAAACAAGTTGATACTCACTTCTCAGCGGACCAGAAAGAACGATGCAACGTTGAACGGTTACAAAGCAACTTCATCGTATATGGCAACATACGATAGAAGGCCAGAAAAATTGCCTATGACCAACCGTGTTTTGAAGGCTGTCAATGGAGCTCGAGCTCGCTACATCACTAGGATTGCCGATGAGAAGCGTATAAGGACTGAAGCACAAATTCAACAACAAAAAGAAGACAATAGAGATGATAATGAAAATGAAGCCCTTAGGAAAAAATCAGAGGAAGCAAAGGCAAATATTGCCGAGGGGAAACATCTGAAAAGAGAAGGCATGTAATTGTTGAAACAGGCAATGCAATCAAAAGACTTCAGCAAAGTCAGTGCTGCCAACGCTCTGTTGGAGCGTAGCCATGAACTTGCACAAAAAGGAGAGAAAAGAAAGAAAGAAGTGGAGGAGGAATATCAAGCTAAGAAGAAAAAGAATCCTTAGTTTGCTCGTAATGATGACTGGTCTAGTGATAATGATATGGTGATAGTGATCATCATCGTACGGATGATAATGATGACCGTAACATTTTCTTCTTCTTGTTTCTCCAATGTAATTGATTTTAAAATTTTGATAGTATTGAAATTTTATTGTTTGCTTGTTTTCCAAAGGTGAACACGTTTCTAGAACGCTTTAAGATACACATTCGTACACAATCAATCTGTTATGAATCTACACATATGTTTAGAAAGAGCAAGGAAGTACTGTTATCGATCTGTTGACTATTGAACCGAATCACTGTAATTGATTTCTGCCATTATCCTTGACACTTAATTCATCAAAGGAATCTTTCCTTGTACATAAATTAGTAGTTTCAGTCTTTCGGCATCTAAACATCGAAGTCGGTAGGTTGGGTTTCTGAGTGTTGAGGAATTTTAAGTTGGAGAATGTTTTTCTGATTCGCTAGAATTTAGGAGGATATGTATTAAAACCCATACGAGTTACTATTATCCTCGCTCTTTCCAAATAATGCATGTATTTTGAGTAGCGGAGACATTTTCAAGATATGGATATGGCATTTTTTGATCATTTTTTTCTATATGTAATACTGTCTTCTCTTTGCATATTATGTCAGTGATGCAATTTGTTTATAATGTTGTTATTTTTTTGCTTTTACATTGTGGCCACAAAGAAGTGCAATCAAATTAGAAAAGACGACATACGCTTGTAGATGCTCTCTTGGATTTTTTTGTTATTCCAATTTTTGTAAATATAGATACGTTGTGAATTACTCTACTGTTGATATCAGCCTTTTGATCATGTACACTAGTTGGGATGGGATTGTGTACTACCTTTGATGTACACAATGCGCAGGTACTAATCTTAATGATATGAAATTCAGTACAGAGGTTAAGTGAATAGAGCTTTTCCGTCGCTGTAGCATTTAGACCGTAGAATGAGTCGATCGATGTCTAAAATTTAATCTCCAGGTACCAAATACCAGAGATAAAGAAATAAAGGAATAGGCTTGCGCTGTGGAACTGCATTGCGCGCCTAGGATGTATTTTCACATGTCAAGTTTTGAATTTTGGTATGTGACAAAATGTGATAATTTGTCATTTCCGAAATGTGACAAAATGTGACACAAGCCCTGAAGTTGCGGACCATCCCTGGAACTGTTTCGACTGGAATTGGAATTGAAAATTCTGCTCTGGAATTGGAATTGGAATTAAAAAATTTCAGTGGAATTTTTCCAGCTCTTCACGCATGACTGCATGAACACTTCTCAAGGACAAGGTAGTCATTGAACGAGCTGAGCAACTGTGACCCTGGTGTCTTCACAAAACGTTGTAACAACTCCACTTGGTCCTAAGTGGGTGCGTTAAAGGAACGTCCGCTTCGAGCTTCGTCTTCAAGAGACGATCGACCTCGTTTGAATTCCACGAACCATCGGAAGACTGTCGCTCTTGAAGGGGACTTCATCTCCAAATGTAGCAACAAGTCTGTCGACACTCCTTTGCTGTTCGAATCCACTTTCAAAAAAGCATACAGTGTCATAGTACGCAAATGTTCTCTCTTCAGCTCCATTGTCTTCAAATGTTTGCAATGAGCATTTTCAATGCCAGTTAAACTCGTGAAAGTGAATTTAACTCATTTCAGAACTGCCGAGGTGAACTACATTTGACGAAGTCATTGTTGCCACATGAAATTAATCTAGATGAATAAAGCTCTGCATAGACTTCCCTGGAGACTACTTTGAGGAAATACAATGTTTAGTTCGTTTGTAAATATAATATATTAATCAAATCGCAAAACTTATTGAATAGCCCATGTACTTCAATCAATTCAAAATGCTAGGAATGATATTCTATTACAAACGAGTGTTATCGCATGAGAATCCAATGACAAATCAGGATGAAGTAATTAGAATTCTTCAACACAATTGGCAGCTTAATTTTTCTAACATGCGCTTCTAACTAATGCTTCTCACAAATCTGTCGATTTTCCTTAGAAATCTTTGAATGATTCTTTTGATATAGTGACCTTCTTCGTATAGGTTAGGAAACAAAATATCGATCCATTTTAAGAAATTTAAATGTACGAGTATATCATGGAGTTTTGTGATTCTTATCAAGAAGTTCATTTTATCAACCAACATACTGTCAAAACGTAGGTACCCACGTGAATACTTGTTACAACTGCGAAGTTTCAATGAAGCAATTTCTAGAAATTTTCGTCGCAAATTATGGTACTATAAACTCCTTTTAAAATCTCTTCAAATCAGTACCAACCCACCTTAGCCTTTTGCGTCAAAGAACAGACCTTTTTGATTACATAAATTCGTCCTTACAGTTTGCATTAAGCAAACCGAAAAACAAAATAAAACAATTAGCTGACCATTAACCCAAAGAAAACTTCTTGTATATTACCTATGCCCCACCAACGTCGGCGATTTATCACAAGCACTTTAAATGGCGATCTTATAGGAGTTGTTGACACACAAAAAGGTCTTTGGGAGCTCAAGTGCAAAACAGTTTCTCTTGGAATCTGCATATAGACAATGCTTGTAGGAAGGTTCGGCATAGGCTTTACCTGGTTTCTGAAGTAAGAAAATATTTAACATTTGAAGGTGGTAAAAGATTGCTACAAGTTTTATTCTTCCTCTTATTGAATATTGTGTTTGTGTTAAGGGATTTTGCTTGTCTGCTAATCTTGATAGAATTAAGCTGCTGCTTTAAACCATGCAAGTTAAACATTCTACAAGTTATACTGACTGATCATATCCCAAAAATAAAGATATTTGAGACGATGGGTTGTCTGCCTATTCGAGCACTGGTCAAGAACAAAACCTAAATCATGGTATACATATCCATTATTACTACAATTATCCCATCTTACATGTCTCACTTGTTGAAGTTCCGTCAACAAGCTAGATCCCTTCGGTCTTGCTCAAATCTTTAGAAGTTCTCATCGACGAATCAAGTGGTGTTAGAATACCCTTTGAGTTATGGGACCTTTTATATTCACTGCCGATTAGAATACAAAATAGCGAATCACTTGACATCTTCAAAAAAGAATACTCCAGTTTCTCTCTTTTAAGTCATGTAATTGTGTAATCCATGTAGTTTAGCCTGTGTATTTTCGCTCCTTGTATTGTTGTGTATGCGTGTGTGTCATTTGCTCGACCCTATTGAAAAAGGACCTCGTCCTAATTCAGGGGTAAATAAAGATAAAAACAATAATCTCATGACTTTATACAGAACGATGTATTGTCATAGCTCGCTTCGCCAGTCCAGATCATAATTGGGCAAAAACTCTTTGTAGCACTCAATGAAATTCGATACGCGAAAGTTATTACTTAAAACGTAGTTTTCATTGAGCTTGAATCGAATGCTGACGGATCTATTTGTTTTACTTATTGTTATTTAACTAGTGAATTGAAACAAGTTGGAATGTGTATTGTGTTAAAATTTATGATGAGTGCATTCAAAAGTCTTTGAATTTCTAAGTACGCGAATGTTGATTCCACTTATTTTTTCAATCATGCAAGTCTCTTGGAGTCGGTTAATAATTACCAAACTGGATAGACATTGATAAAGCTAAATCGAAATTTTGCGATACTAACAAATGAAACCAGCGATCGGCATTAATAAGTGACATTTTATCCTGAAGTAGAATGATAACATTTTATGTTGTTCCATGATTGCTCCATAAAATGATATGAAGTTGTGATAAAATGAGATACGTTTAAGTTTGAAGGTGTTTGGTTTCATCACTGCATCAGGACGTGTATTCATGATTCTATTTGCATGTCATATTATTATTTCATGATTAGCTGTAACTTCCATGAAACTTATCATGCAAATGGAAAATTGGCTAATGCTGCAACGGGTGTATTGCTTAATTACAATTATATATATTATTATTGTAATTTTTAATATATATATATATATATATATATATATATATATATATATATATATATATATATATATATATATACATGTATTATTGCTTGATTATAGTTGCTATGACAACTGATGTGTGGTGGTGATGGTTTGATCCTGCCAACTGACACAGTCGCATAAGTGGCTCGTAGCTCAGTTGGTAGAGCACAGCTCTAGTTAACCTTGGTCGTAGGTTCCAATCCTACCAGTCGCACATCTTTTGCATGGCAATTTGATCTATCGTTTAGTTAATTTCATTGTTGTTAATTAATTACTCTTAGTCTCTTCACCATATGTTCTATTCAAGAAAATGCGGTTCACGCTTTGCTGTCACAATACAATGAAAGTGTCATCATGAGATAACGAGGATATAAATCAAGCAACAGCAGATGAGGTTCATGTGTGCTAGTGCTGAACAACGTATCCTATGTATTTGCTCCTGAAATTTTTGCATTTATCTAGAGGATTACTTTCGATAAACGTCAGCATCACTCAGTCCATAGGTAAAGTGCGCGAGCAATTGATGGCTGAACCTGTCTAGATGGACATTTGCCATCTCACTTGTCGAGGGATAATCTATTGAATATCCAGCTCACCTTCAACATTTGAGTTAGTTCAATTTGCATACTGCTATTTACTGTATAAATTAAAAAAATTCTATAAATATCCAAAGTTCCCGCATTATGAGGTATCATCACATGACTTACAACATACAAAGTTGTAGATGTACACCCGAATGCTCGTTGTTCGAACTTTTCATACAATTTCACACACTTAACTTTTGTCATTTTTGTGAAGTTTACAGAATGCCAGTTCGCCTGGGCATAGAATATAAAGATGTCCTCAGACTTGGACAAATTGAGCACGAAATTTTCTTGGCAGCCGTAGACGCTGCGTTTCGCCCTACAAGGGCTCGTCAGTAACCGGGCTCGCGATTTAAGTGTAGGAGCGACTGATGGAGGTTACATAATTTCTAGTCACGCGTGAGATTCAAAGGAATTCATTGAACTACCTATGGGTAATTTTACAAGACAAGGTCAACGTCATGCAGTTCAAGGCATAGGCGTCGATTTACTCTCAACTCAGGGGGGGCGAAATTTCTTGGTTAAGTATGGCTTGCTTCCTCATAATATGGGCGCATTACTCATGCTCATACATTTGTTGTAAAACTATGTCCGCCAGAATCTTATCAACACTGCTTTACCAGATATTGCATTTTGAAACACATCTATCATATATATATATATATATATATATATATATATATATATATATATATACCGATATCATATTATATGCAGTGCATTCGAACTTTTGACTTAGTGAATGAGCGAACTCGGTTTTCAACTCTGAACTGAGCGAATGGGATATTCCAGCTTCTATCACTGAACTGAGAACTAGGAATTTATCTGCAATAATCAGTAAATGATGCTTAGAATGTAAATAGAGATATCTAGATATTGAGCTGTCTCCTTACTGGAAACAGACCTGAGTAGATATTCAATTATAAAATAATGATGAAAATTGTGTTTTGTACATGTATCTCCGATTTACCTCATTACTGCATGTTGAGCGAGCGAGTGATGTTGATAGATGTGAACTAGGCCTACTGATGATTCCTGATATTGAATGAAATGGAGGCCTTTCAGGTCTGCCCCCATTTTTCAACTTAGAATGCAACTACTAACAAGTTGTTTTGAAACTTTGAACAAGTTGAACCCTTGTATGGCGAAACGCAGCGTCGTCGGATGATGAAGAGGATTTTTGTGCTTCAATGACTCAAGTCTAAAGACATCTTTCTATGTTCGCAATCTGCAATCTTCATGATTATTGCATTATTATTGTGGAGAATGTAATGCCAAGTTACGTGCACTCCTTGCGAATCATTGCTAATGCTATGGACTGTTTTACATGGTAGCCCTAACACCTGCTTATTTAAGTAACTCAAGGAATTAGAAATATGATACAAAATATCTCATTGACAAACTGTGTTACAAAGGGTACGCAATTAGACGCATGAATGACGTGGAAATTGAAGTAGGAGATCTAAAACTTAAATGTCATTGATCATATAACGGGAGAGAAAAATGCTCTAACACACAGAAATTGCTACCTTCAAAGAATCCACTTCTTGCTTGTCCACTTGGGCATTTTATCCGAGCACGTAGGCATTCGAGATTATTGTCTACTTTATTAGTAAAACAATGCCTGCCTAATTCCCCTGCCAATTTTAAATTGATTGATTTGACGAAATAGCATAAAAGCACTCACATGAGAGGGTCTAAGTTACGGAATCGAAGCTAAATAAAAATTAAATAAACTATAAATCAAGCGATGACTAAGGCACTGCAGGTGATGCGATGACTATGATCCTCTTTTAGTCAAAAGCCAAGGAAATTCGCCAAACTTTTACATTTCGTTTCTCAAGTGATCGTCTTGAAAGAGAACAGTGAAACTCATGGTCACATAATGGATTATTTCCTCGAAACTTTGCAGACCTATCTGCCAGATTCATCAAATATAAGCTAATCATCTCAACATGCAGTATGATCAAATGGAAATCGGGTTTTAGTCATTCTTCCATTATGCATTTCCTGGTCAAAATCCCGCTGGGCGCACAGATGTGGACGTCACTCGACAAGTGTTCATCATATTTCAAGCGATTATCTTCAGCTAATAATCGCCTTAAGAAAATTGTCTTCTATTAGTGAATGTTTGCATTTTACAATGCCAGATCGGAAGAGAAATTCGAGGCGCGCTATACACATTAATACAATATATGATGGATGAATTCGCCAAATTGCAAATGATCAATTAGTGCAGACGGTATTTCATATGATAAATTGTTGATCTGCAAGTGGATATTGCAAAATTATGCATGATAAACAAAAATCCAGGGGGGGCGAAAACATAGTCTCGCCCCGGACAATTTTTTCAGGGGGGGGGCGACCACCCCTCCTGCCCCCCTGGGATCGACGCCTATGGTTCAAGGTATATTATTGAATCAACATCCATCTAACTCATAATCTAGCGCATGTCTAGCGTTAATATTCATTTGAAAAAGGTTGTAGTTACAAAGTGCAGCAGATTTCAATTGTCTCAGATAGATAGAGACAATTCAATTTGACCTCTTGTTTCTTCATGAGTGCCAAAATGTCACTGCATCTTTCAATAGCCATGGAAATTGCATGACTATTAGATCCTAGTTGAAAGACCTATTTTCCAACAATTAGTCGATTCGCAGGTTCCTGGTAATATTCCTTAAAATTATCATATGACTCACAAGGGATATAAAGTAGGCTTTCATTCAATTCAATCCAACAACTCAAAATCAGGGAAGATATTTGGTCAGGAAACCTTTTGATGATCTATAGGATCAAATTTTCAATTATCAGTGATCTATAAGATCAAATAAAATCAAATTTTGGTATACATAATCAGGATCCCGGCCTTGGAGACTCAAGCAAGGGACTGACAATGGCCATCGTTCTAGTCCCGGGCGCGGGCTGTGTATTGATGCTTTTCTCAAGCCCGGGTAGTCCACAAATAGGGAATTGACGGATCAGGACTGGAAAATTCAGGACCATTTAATAGTCTGTTGCAGTTAATCCGGAACTTTCATTGCGAAGTTGGCTGCCGAGTTCTCGCCCCTTCAACGATGCTACTGAGATTCGGGTTCGCACTGCAACAGGCTAGATCCTGAATCACAACTTGGTGCATCGCCCAGATACCCGAATTCATGTGCATCCTGATTCGAGATCTCATCGATGTTTCGTCCTCTGTTACTTCGCTCATATTGTTATATAATTTGATAACATGAATAGATACTAATCATTGAAGTGACACGATTCGAAGCTACAAAAGACCATACTGCGATTCCGTCAAATTCCAAACCCTGTCTTCATACAAACACAGAACAATACCTCAATATGCACCTCACACTAGACAAGTACTTACTTCCCTCCAAAAGGCAACCACTACACATTAACACAAGAAACCAACACAGAAATCAATCACTTTCCCACCTATCACACAGTCAACGCAACAAACGTTTTCACGACTCGTTCGTTCGGGCGGTTTGTCATTATTCGTGAAAGATAAAAGTTTGAATCGCTCCCTTTGTTTGACGCAAAGTTGTATTTGAAAATTATCAATAGTGGGAAAACCCTTCTTTCCATTATTCTCCTGTTTGTCCCCTCTGTAAATCACAACCGCACAATACAAAACATCTCTTCTCTTTCACACATATGCACACGACGCTCGCGCCACGGAACCTATGGGTTGCCCCGTCAGGTTTACCTAGCTCATCCGCTGCTTGGAGCGGGCGATTGGCCCGACGAACACTTGACGGCTCCTTGGATCCCCTTCCAACAGCAGAAGGGGGTGGATTGACACCACGATGCTTCCACCACTTTTTGCGATTTTTTAAACGCTTCTCTGACTTTTCTTTCCTCACCTTTGTCTGCTTCATTTGCTTTTATGTTGTTGCTTTAGAGGACCATTTCAAATCAGCTTCAACCATTTCTTTGCGAATTTTTAGGCATTTCTATAGTTTCTGTCTTTCATTTCTTTTTATTTGGTTTCGCTTTTGCGTTATTGCTTAGAGGACAAGTTCAAATTAGCAATGCTGCAAATGTTATTCTCTTTAAATGAAGAATTCGTCATTATAAAGGATAATTGTCGATCACAGGGCCCGACAGAGCTACGTTTGTTTGTTCTGGTGCATTATTTCGGATATTAGCTCAGCCAGCCATGTCACAGCAGTTATCGTTCCGTTCTGGGTAAACCTAAAGACACTGCTTCAATTCAACAAGTGGCAAGTTAATTCACATTTCATAGTGATTCTCCCGCGGCCTAGTTTCTTACACGTTAGCTTTCTCTAGTTTGTCCGCACACCCATTGAGTGTGTCAGATTATCAATCACGTCTTTCTCGACCGCTGCAGCTGTGCTGGCTGAATGAAGATGGAGGCGGATGGTATTGTGTCACCGTCAAACCCTCCATTCATTCCAGCCTCTTTATGCCTTTCACTGTGTTGGCTGTCGATCTGCGGCCTTGACTCCTACCGCTGCTAACCGCTTTTCATGATCCAAATAATGAAATGCTGGATTTTGTGGAGTAATGCGGTTATCGATATTATGTCATTATTGAACACTGAAAATGTGTTAAATTAAATATATTTCTTCACATCAAGTTATCACACTTGACCGAAAACTGCAGCACCGATATGTTTATTGATGACATATTTAGAAACTTTATTAGTCGATGATAATGTTGTGTTATCATCCATAATGCATTCATCATCATTATGGAAAAGCAGGTGATATACTGCATATCACGACACTTGGAATGATGAATGATAGCGTAGTTCGTGCGATTCTGCGCATTTGGTTCCTTATATTGCGAGGGGTGGATGCAAGTTGATGTCGATCCGGTTTGGTGGCGGCCCTCTACACAGATAGTTCCTGAGATCGTTAAAAGTGAAACCCTTTTTCCACGGAGCAAAATGGGATGTTAATTAAGTCAACCTTAATTATGCCACTGTTCCGTATGTCTTCAGAAGGTCTGCAGTTACTTTCTCAAACAGATTCATTCAACATATTCGAACAATTAGTGATTTTGCAGTTTTCGTCTCATCGGATGATTGATCGAAAGGTATTCCATCAACGCAAAATGTGATTGAAATGTCATTATTTTTACTGTGATCCATCGATTGATTGCTGGTTTCCTTTGGAATTGTCGTTGAATAAAAGTTTTTCCAAAATGATCATCGCGGAAGTTACACTCTGAAAGTCGGGAGTTGAAGAAAGACTTGTTCAAGCAGTTATGATCTTGTATAAAGACGCAGCCAGAATATCCGTGCGCTTTGGAGGAGATAACAGCGAGTTTTTGAAGTGAAGGTTGGTTTTCACCCTGGCTCTGTTTTAAGACCACTGCTCTTTACAATTGTCATGAATGCCATCATTAGGGTTCTTCAGGTCTTCCGGTAATTCTTGACGCAGATGATCCCGTATTGGCTGCAGAAAGTGAAGAAGAACTTCAAGAAAAACTTGAAGATGTGGAATGACTGCCCAACATCAAAAGGTTTGAAAGTCAATGCGGCCAAAACAAAAGTGATGAGAACTGCAGTAGGGGAAGAAAGACACTAACAACATGCAAATACCCGTGTATTGTCTGTTCGGGCAGTGTCGTTGTAACTGAATACAGTGCACCAGCTGTCGATCATTGACTGACGGACGTTGTAGTGAAATAAAAGGCAGTCAGAAAGGATCGGCGTCCAACTTTCTGTGTGGCAGATGCTCAGGTGACATGCCCGTTTTGATAAACAGAAGCCCAATGAAAGCGATTACTTTGGAGGACGGTAAGTGTTACCTGCTTCTCCTACTTGGGAGACATGTTGGATTCCGGTTGTGGAACGGATGCAGCTGTGACTGCGCGAATTCAATCGGACTGTAAGAAATTCTGAGAGATATCGCCTGTCCTAACCAGTCGTGCTACACCATACTGGATGAAGGGCAATATTTACGACTCATGCGTCAGAGCCTGTATGACTTACGGAAGTTAGACATGGGCTCTGACAGCTGTGGAAAAGTGAAGAATGGAAGTAGCTGACAGAAGAATGATCATATGGATGTGTGGTGTGTCTCTCGAAGATGGAGTTGCCAGCGAAGACCTGGCGCACCTGAGCCTGCAGTCGGTCGATGAGGCCATGAGTTTACAGATTGCGTTGGTACGGCCATGTGGTGCAGAAAAATACCAGCGATTGGGTGAGGAAAGTATGAAAAAGAAGATCAGCGGTCCAACAACAAGAGGCCGCCCAAAGAAGACCTGGGAAGATTGAGCCGACGCCCTCGATCGGAACACCTGGACATTCTGAGGAATCGTCGTCCTATCTAACGGAAGTGCAGAAAAAGACACTTAGCGGATAAAGTAAAGTAAAGTAAGATCGACACACCCATTACCAGACATGATTATCAGACGTACACGTGACAAATACAGTACACAAATACAGTTGTATTTAAGTTTCTGTCTTTGAATAAAACTGTGTTGATAATAGTATGAAGCAACACTTCAGTTTACATAGTTCCATTTTGAGGGGTGCAATTATCAGAGACGACAAGCCCCATGACAAACCTTGCTTTCAAATGTGGATCTGTAAAATTTTTCCTTAATAATCGTTTGGTCAAATATATTTATTTTATTTTCATGTACTTCATGTACATTATGCCGAAATTACAACCGCTCAGTGATTTACTGCTGGACAGTGTCCATTGAATACATAAATTCATGAGTTAATGTGCTTAACGGTGGTAAGCGAAACACGTACATAATTCTTCATAGAGAATATTTGGAGTCTGGCTATCCATGACTCTTGAAAATGTATAAATATGTATATTACAGCTTCATTTTCGTTACTCAACTTCTGTGGTACGTGGTGTAGTCTGTGTTCTAGATGTGCAACGAAGAGCAGAGCAGTGCATGCCTTTGTTGCTATCCCAGCCACTTCCGCTACAAGCAGACGTGGATTTTCAGCAGCGGAGTTTGTCATAAGCAAGAGACGCTGTTCTCAGAGTCCATTAGTAGCTTGATAAATAGCTTTTATATTTTTTGCATAGCCACAGGTTTACTTCCTTTTGACAATATTAACTGTAGGTTTCAAATGAATATTGTTCACGAGAAATATTTCTTATTGAACGTAGGTGGCTTGGATTTCGTGTTCGTCTCATGTTTCGGTTGAAAAACTTCGCGTCGTGTTGAGGGTGTTCACTGTTTGAGATTCGGGACGGGATTTGGGATAGGTGATCGAGATCGAGGCTCGGGACGGGATCTACTTTTTGGGATATCCCGAAACTTGCACTTTTCATTGTTGACTTCCTGTTCAATTATGCAGATGTCACGCCTACAAAAATTGCGATTGATCTCTTGAGAGAAATGGGTGACTCAGTTTTTTTATCGTTAGTCAAACCGCGTTGTATTATCAGAGGCCAGCGCGGCACATATCAAGAGAATCATCAGTGTCAAATGAATCTTCACAGACATGAACACGGCCCCAGTCCACCTAGCGAGCGAAGGACGAGCCTGGATCTAGCAAGTTTATTATCGGATAATTTATTACGCTGGTACGTGCACAGTTTTCAGAATGAAATTGCACTCACACATGTAAAAATCAGATAAATATTCCAATAAAGCATAAACATCCGTGATCTGCTGTCGTTCGCGCACCCCCATTGAACACATTGACACTGGCGGTATTCTGTTTCTTTTGTCTATGCTCGTTGACGGAAAACTCGCCGTTGATAGTAAAATATCACTCAACACAGCTCTTCTGCGCCCCAAGAAAAGTCATGCCTCCTACAAAACCCAGATGTGGAATTGTTAAATGTGACAAACAAATTTATGTTCCTAGATATATGTCCAAATGTCTGCTATCCCATCTCCGAACACAACAGGGACTACTGAAAGCAATCGACGTTGAAAGGACACGAGCTGGATTAGGCCGACTGCGACGAATTTTGCCCTCCTGCATCAAAGCGACAGCGCTCAATGACCGAGCTCGTTTCTCAAACGTCACTGACGCCGAGTTCTACTATAAAAATATCTCCGAAATTAAAACAACGACGAAACTGCAACTGACGCTTTCATTATTGACAGTAGCTGTTTGACGAACTTCCGCAGCGCTGGTATTGTATGCTGCATTTTTTGAACATTGCAGTCCCAGAATATCTTGGACTCAAATGTCAACAGAATGCTGAAGACTCGATAGCTTATATCAACTTGCAGTTGATGAACTGAAACATCGGTTGCAAAATCCAAGTGTATCTGTCATCAACTACACAGCAGACTTTTGGACTAACTTAAATTCAGCTTAGGCCTATATGGTGATTGATGAACGACGCATTTCATCGAGGAGAAAGACGAATCATTCGACTTCGTCAGTAGAGTTATGGATTTCATTGGGGTTGGACTACAAAATGTGCTTATTCATGTAGTTAATTACATTAAATCAGAAGGCATCAATTGACAAAGCAACTGATTTTGTGATTGCAAGGTTATTGGCAGTAGGCTATAGGCAAGGTTGCTGTCCATTGCCCTACCCTTAATAATCGTCTTGAATTGATTAGCAAAGAAAAAATAGCTTAAAGAGCGAATGATTGCCATGAAGTTGAAAAGTGTAAGGAAAGTAAAAAAATAGATCAAATGATATTAGTTTAGTGATTAATAACATTACATACTACTGAACATTTCAACTTATCTGTATTTCGAAGTCAAAATCTTTTGATGACGATGTATGTTAAAGCAAGATATCATGGTTTTGAACTTATTAGATAATATGTTTGCGTTTCTTATGCTACACATTTTCTCCTCAGATACGGGGTTTACTGCCGCCGACTACTCTCTCCTTTCATGGCTTCAATCTGTGCCCAACAAAACATTCGACTGTCCATTTGAAGAGCGGTCACCGAAAATTGATGTTCATCCTCTCAATCGCCCAAGTCTCGAGGCATCCTGGGCGGAACAAATTCTAGTGCAACCAATCAAGCCAAAGATGTTTCCTTATTCCCATATGCCAGGATCTCGTGGTAGAGCTACGGATATCTTGTCAAGATCTCTAATACCAACTTTTGATGGTTTGAGTCATGGACTAGGCAGGTCACGGGGGCTGCATGGAGAACCGGTGAGTACCAAGAACATATAGGCTATATTCGAATTCAATGTAAGCCTTCCCTCAGGATCCTGGGGATTCCGATATGGCGGCTGATGAGGAGGTAATGCCACATGTGACCACCGTATCGTGATTAATATCATGCTTAATTGCGCTGCATGTCCTGAATTTACTTGTACTATATTTTTTATTGTATTTAGTCACGTTTTTCATATCCTTGAGGTGCTGATACGCTGATAAATTTCAAGAGACATATGTCCCTACGTAACGCTTAGATAGTATTTAATGGATATTATAATAACCATGACTCATTATTTGATGAATAATAAACTTAAGCCTTAGGAGGGTTGGGCCAAATTGACTATCCACAACTAGTCGGTAACGGGTAAACGATGTCTGACTAATTTTCAGCGAACTAGTGGTTGAGAGCTATTATCTTTCTATGTGCAATGATTATATTTGATTTACCACTTAATATTGGTGAAAGTGCGGCATATGCGTTATAGCATTAAATGCATAAAGTGTAACCAAAAGGCTGCATACATGACTGTGTCTTACAAATTTCTAAAACAGTAGCTACAAATTATGGTGAAAGGGTTTGATTTGTTAACAAGAAATGGTTGTGACAAACAATTGCTTCATCTTTATTTTATAGTTTTGAAAACAGTTGAATAATAACAAAATTCAAGGAAAATATTAAGGGAGTCTGAATTTTATGCAAGAGATAGGAGTTGATTCCTCCACATGCTGGCAATGTCAAATCTTCATGCTGATAGTCACTCGACCACACTTCGGCATTGATTTCCAAGGTGATTCAAGCAAAGAGGGAATTTAAAATAATCATATCTACTCTTCGAAATATGAATTTACGTTACATTGTCCTCATAAGTAGCAGAAATCTAACATTGTCAAATAAATCACAATTACATCAGTATACCATATGATACGTGCAAGCAATCAATTGAAGCTCTAATGTGATCGCAAAATTCATCAATATCCAGCTGGCAGATGTCCAATAGTGACCACTAGCATTTTTTACCACCGATCCATGGTGTAAAAAAACCCATAAAAATAAAATATAACCAAACCAATGTACCAGTGGTGTCGTGGTGTGTGGTTGAAGGTGGATCGTAATACGATCACAATGGTCCAAGTCCGAACCCGATCGTGTCCATTGGAAGTCGAAGGGAATCGGCATCGGACTAAAAAAGCACCACAACGCTCCAAACAAAGTCTGACTTAAGTCAGCACCGTCCAAGGCCCCAGTAGGGGTAAAAAGTGACGTAAAATCCGTAAAAAAAAAAGATCCAACCTGTGATGAAGTAGTGCAGTTGAGTGGAAGTCCCAGTATTAATTGCAGATGACACTTGATGCCGTTTTTGAATGCAATTTAAAAATCCCTTGTGTTTCTAGCATGGACAAGATATGCTCTACTTCGGTAGCTTTATCACCGCTTTTTTAGTGTTGGCTTTCCAACAGTTTATTCTCTACCAAAATTATCACAAAGCTGTAAAAAATAATTCTATGGTATGCATGGAAGGCTTTTGAGCGTTTGAATTTTACACATATTTGAAGGGTGGTTGACAAGCCACACTATCCACCGATACTACCGATACTACCAGAGTTAAGCAACTTTGCAATGGACCATGGACGAAGTTTAATAATACATCTCTTTTTATATTGTGATAGAACTGATGCTCTGTATAAATGACTAATTTTTCGTCATTTTCTCTCTTCCTTTGCCAACTGAGCAAAATTCTGCAAGCGTATGAGAATCAAGACACAGTTGTGGGATAGTTAATAAATATTGGAAGTTCTATATTCAAGCTGCTATCAGAATTTTGAATAATATACTCATAGCGTGATGTTTCTGCTTATTTAAATGATTCGTGCGCTATGAGCATGTGTGTACTTTCAAAATCGTGTTTATATCAATCAAATTTCAATGCGAATATCATAGAATTCCTTCTTATCCACGACAACAGCAAAACAATGAACATAAATTGTTAATTAGCTATTAAAAGTCATTTAGAAATATATTGATAAATCCGACTTGGTGTCGGCATTGAGTTTTTCATTATCTAGCACCAGACTCATCTAAATCTGAAAATAATAGGCTTTCAGAATGATAGAATTAGTTAAGCGATATGAACGTTCGCATCGATGTTTTATACATGACGTTAACGGAAATATCCAGCATTTTAGTTGTGAAAACGTTGTTGTGAATTTATTGAAGCACCTCACTCATGAGGCACAGACTCTGCATAGCAAGACGATTTTATAACAGATTTTTGATCTAACTTTAAACCAGATAACGTTGTCTTGTCCAGTTTTAGCTTTGACGGACTCAGCAGTTAACGCAAATTTTTTATTTGAAGCTAGGACCAAGAGAGTGCTACCACTATATCAAAATAAAGCGCATTTATTTTCTACTGAAAAGCGAACGTGATGTAGTGATAGATATTTTCTTACCATCCCTTCACTTAACAATGTATCTTTATAATGTATTCTGCAGTTGCTTCGATCGAACTGTTTCGTAATTCATTGCATTCGTCGCAGGCTTATTGTAAGAAATTTGGCATCAGGTCGGACAAGATGCTATCTCAACTGTCTTAACCGCTTGGCTGATGATGTCTTGTAGTTAATCACCTTCTGTTAGGATCTTCATGTTTTCATAGAGATGATCGTTGGTAGCTGACCTCAACCTAACGGATCGACTTTCTGTTTTCTGGACAATTACAAAATATTTGGAATAAATGTGAAACATAGGCCCATTGTTTTTGAGGTATCGGTGGAGAAGATCAATCTGAACAAGTATGAAACATAAGTTGTACGCTGTGATTAATATCATGACGTGATAATTCCTTTAAATTAATTATATGAAAACAGTCCTTGCATGCAACTTGCTTCTTACTCATGCCAACAATTTTAAATTAAAGAAACGTTGCGTTTGTCTCTTTAAACTTAACAAAACGAACTGTCCTATCATTTTGATGGAAACTCCCGTAGTTTGAAATATTTTCTTTCCATTTTCATAATGAGAATGCATTTTATATTTTTTTAAGCCAATCAATTAATCTGAAATCATTGACTGCTATTTTCCAGAAAATCCAGATACTTATAACTAAGTTTTCAGTATTATCAGAAGCAATGTGACCATAACTCCTTTTGCAATCTCAGAACATTTACATCATATCACTGCTGAAGTGGGCGACGATGCAAATGGAATTCGACGATAATTTTCAATCGTGATTATCTGATAAGAGCCTTCTCTATCGAGGAAATGTCTTTTTTAGCGTCATGTTCTTCTCCAGGGAACGTTGTGCTTCGCTTTACTCTGTCATTGTTGACGTCGTATACTTGTCAGGTTCACAACGTTCGACAGCGGCTGACTGCAGTGAGAATCAATAATCGTAATATTGCTGACTCAATTATGTCACGATATGTATTGGTGGATTTGTCACGTTTGTGCGTGTGAGAGTCTATGTTGTAAGCTCATCAAGGCGAAGGCGAAAAATGGGATTCGGTGTTCCTTTTGTAAATTGCCATTTTCTCTGTCAGCAATTTTCTTAAACTTACTGTATACTTCAATAATTTGGAAAAAAACAATTTTTTGTAGTCAATGTTGGCGCAAAATGTTGTAAAATCGAAAGTGGTATTTTAATAACCTTCGCATAATTAAATTCAGTTAGCAAAAAGTTATGAGAAATACTACAATGAAAAAACACCAGCATTACGCCGTGACATTTAAATGTCTGAAGCAAGTCTGATGTTTAAATGATTTTACCGCTATTCATTTCCCCTGATCAACGTCATGCTTTCATTTACACACATTATGTTGCTTGCCAATAAACAACATTGGTTTGAGAGATGAAATTAGCATGTAAGTGAAATTTCGACGGGTATTCATAAAAAACTAAACCGATGTGAGTGCATTTGTAGTAATTATGTTTTTGTAATAATTTATGTTGTTTTGTTGATAGATATCTTTTGAGTATATTGTGCGTTAAGATATCACACTGACTGTCTAGGGAGTTGCTATGTATATGGACTGTGTTATCCAACGTCCATTTGATTTCATGGGATGTCACAATTGAAAATATATAGCTGATAACAGCATGGAATGTTATTCATTGTCAGCCTAAATATTACAATTTTTGTTTTAATTACTTCAATTAATGAATTTTGCAAACTCAATGTTAATAGAATAATTAAATATTGAGTTGCATCCCCAGCTGCAAAATAGGAATAGGCCTCAATAGCTTCCATTTCATCCAACATCAGGAATCATCGTATTCCTGCTACACTGCAGTCACACCAACGTAACCGACTTGTTAGTAGTGTGTTTAGACGAAGTATATATGTGTGAATACCCGTCGAAATTCAATCGATGAATAATGACCGCAAATACACACAAAAAGGTAGAGGAACGGCGCTAAAAGAAATAAAAACTAAAGGAGCGCAGCGCGGAGATTCTGTACGCCGTGCCGTCACCAGCAGATTCTGTCTGCAATGCAACAGAAACGGAATATACATGTATAGATGCATATCGGAAAAAATCGGAAGGTGCTGAGCGGGATGAATGCCACCGTAAAATCTTGTGCACAACTACGATAAGAGCGGCACAAAAGTATATCAAACGTGCAAGATTGCAGCGACTTATGGCAAAAATGTCTGTGAAACAAACAAAAGTTGTCTCCGAAAAGATGGATCACTACTTGGTTTCCGCATCTGCGGACATTCGGCAGGTGGATCAGCAGTCGGAAGAAGTTGTTTAGGAAGAGGAGTATGAAATTGCTCAAAACCCATGTGCTATTTGAGAGAATCAAGCAGCAATAGAAATGCAAAATAACTTACTTTTTCTATTCCAAATACACATTTAAAAGCTTTTGGATTACATGTAGCGGTGTAGATAATTATTGTTTTCCTTGTTTAAGATAATGATTTGAGTACAAGGTTTCGTTATGTTCTCTCTTAATTCACAAATGCACTGTGATATTTCTACTATATATTCTACTACTATTCTACTATTATATTCTCTTGTGTGATGTAGGCAAGTGTAATTCCTTAAAAAAGATGATACAACTTTTAAAAATCGATTAAATTTTAGCATGCACCGTGTTCTTAGGGAAAACTGAAAAAGAGATATCTATTTTTTTTACAAATTTTCTGCTGCCAACCCTGTGATTCTATAGCCTGGATTATACTGAGCGTCATCAATAGAGTTTTATGAATTTATGGTGAGTTCTGAAATAATTATAGTAATTCCAATTTGCGATTTCAAACAAAAAATTTGTTGAAGACTTTCAACTTTTGTATTCACTGGATGAATAATGTTCATTTCGATAATCAATCAAATTGTCGACTGATACTTATTGTCGATCAATCGTTCTCTAGCTTTGTCATACACTTCTTTTTTATATGCACTCGGCAATGCAGCTATTAGTCCAGCAGCCTGAACGAGTTTCCGCTGGGAACGAGGCCGAAAATGTGACTTCCAGAAATTATGTACACTCTGTGCCTGCGAAGAATCTGCGTGTATGCCGAGATTTATCTGGTGATCCACTTCTTAAAAGACACCATTAAAAGAGCAATTGTTTATCCAACGGGACAAAGATTGCAATTTTTCGTCAGAAATGAAATTTTCTATGTTTTATTCGATTAAGTGAAAAGTACTAAGCACAGAATCATGATTTTAGACATGGAACGTCTTCGGGTCACTTCCTATCATGCTCATGAGCCCCTGTGTATGAAGCTAGCACATTCAGATTTGGCAAGTCTCCTAATGTCGGCAAACACAAGCATTTCGAGCATTTCAATGCACATTCATCCACATTCTCGCATGCATACCCGATCAGAGGCATGATAATAGCACATTCATATACTAGGAAATGGCCTGAAGACATTCTATATAAAAAATATGGCTATATAATTAGTTTTTTTTCACATAATAAGCGAAAATATGAAAAATTTCATTTTTCCCAAAAATTGCAATCTGTGTCCCATTTGATAAAAAATTGCTTTTTTGATTTGATCGACAATAAGTATTAGTCGACAATTTAATCGATTATCGAAATGAACATTATTCACCCAGTGAATACAAAGCTCTGAATGTGAACTTCAAAGTCTTCAGAATTTCTTGTTTGAAACTGCCTCTGGCTGCCGTACTATGCTATCCATACATAGCTATTGTCATTGTCTTGATTCACGAATGGAAAATTAATGGGTTATTGAATTGTATAACGAGTTTTCGTATCGGTCATTAACTTCTCATCAGTTGTTCTTAACTGGGATAGAATGTAAAGATTGTCGATGTAGATGATGTAATTACTTGACCCTCCACATAGCTGTGCCGGCATTTACTGCATATTATTCCATTGATGCTTGTATGCCAAGATATTCTGCTGTTAGCTCTACTATCTTTTCTTTCATGTTGAGGCGGCTGGTGATGAGGTATCCGATTTTCAGTGTCAATGACGCAAATTTATTCGGCTTCAAGTCGAAGTGTCATCACGTACTTCCCACGTTACTGACCCACTGCACGGTTGATATTTCACCTTGACCATTGAATCCATGTTAATGGTGATATCGAAACTTAAGTAATCTGAAGAACAAAAGGGATTGTTAATCAGTTTTTTGTATTCTGTCTGAGAGGATCTCAAGTCGCATTGGCTTAATAGGATAATTTTCTCAAGCGTTTCAGCTCATTTTTCCTAAGTAAGATGCACTAATGTTTATCGTGTAATATTGATACTATAAATTATGTCAAGGAAATTTTTCATCAATATTGCTGTTTTTCGTGATATTGAGTTCGAACAGATTCCTGTTTTCCTTTTGCATGCGATAACCAAATAAAGAGGAATGTCGTGAAGTTTCTAGACTGGAAATTCCCTTATGTATTGAAGACGACTTTAGAAAAGTTGCTGCCACAAGTTAGCTGCATGGTATAGATCGTGAGAACTGTGTGAGCCGTTCAGACCCAGGCAGATAGAATGACTTTGCGATCGCAATAAATCTTGTGTGATAAATTATCTTAGAAATGGAAAGAAATGAACGAGTATGGGTCAAAGTCAGACTGAATAATTAATTTCAATTTCATAGACGACATTTCGCTCAAAAGAGCAACTTCCAGGGTGTCTACAAGGCCTGGATATCCTGGATAAATCCTGATTTCGAATTTTTGGCCTTGATATCCAGGATATCCTGGATAAATCCTGATTTCGTCGAAATTAGAAGTTGTGAAAAACGTTCTGAGCTACATTCTTGACGTTAACAATAATGTAAATAAAATGTAATTATGCTTTTCTGTGACTTTATATGAGTTCGTGCTTTTCTATTTCGCTTGCTAACGTAAACTAATGTCCGTGGGTGTTTTCTTTTTGTTTCAGGTTGCATGTGTTAATTTAAGCTTTTTTTCGTATATATGAATTTTCAAACGCGGTGGATGTCTCAGACTTCGAAAGCAGATTAGCGACTCATATTTTGTAGTTGCTCTCGTCAGCATTTAATGACTATCAGTTACTGAATCTTGTTCGTCGGAGTGGTCACACGATGCAGATAAAAATGTTGCACACAAGTGAAATTTCTACAATTACAAATTTCTACCCGGAACTGAGAACGGCTCCTATTACAGCAGCTATGAAAATTGAAGCATGTCAAAGCAGAAATAATTTTCGCCTTGGATATGGTAGAGAAACGCCGTTCACAGCGATCATGTGATGATCAACAATTTATATTTCAAGCGCCTGTTGTTCAACCACCCTGTTGTTGACAACTTCCAAGTGACCAAGGATAAGTTAGGCTACGTTGTGATTTTTGGATTATCTCCACATTTTCAGAAAGAGATACTACCCAGAGTATATGTGTACGGAGTTTAGTGTATCTTTCGATGAGGCATTAAACAAAATTGTTCAAAGGGGACACCAAGATTTGTGCAGTAGATATTTCAACGGTAGTATTTCTCACTCACTCGAAGGCTGAAACATATTTGAAAGTGTCAATAAAGCATTAGATAAAATTGGTAGCTTATTTGTCGATGTCTTCGATAGATTATTGCATGGAATAGATATCAGCATGGAAGTCACTCTTTCATTTCGCCGAAGATATTCTGAAGAATTTCAGCACAAGTGTGGGAAGGAATTGCTCCAAACAGGTAGATACTCGTTACATTTCGTGCGCGAGTGGAGCATTGCAGCATGTATTGACAAAGCTACTTGGGATTTGTCAACCGTGTACTGCAAAGCATGTACTACCTTTTCAAAGATTCTCTTGCATACAGGGCTGATTATTGGCTACACATATTACAGGTTCAACTACATTTCCTAAGTCTTTCTGCAAATGCCGTTAGGTACGAAACAAAGATGTATGTAACAGAGCAACAGAGATTCTGCCGAACATTGAGAAATATTGCGTCGATGTGAAACCTCAACCTCATGTAGCATCATTCTCAACAGTCGTTGTTGCAATCAATGACCCATTTCTTGCATATAAGCTGCATTTCTTTAATTTTTCAATTCCCTAGCATCTCAGTTTGAGTCATTTCTACGACGGTTTCAACACGACAAGCCTATGATTCCATTTTTACACGTTTTTCTCATGGGCCTTGTCACAGATACATCGAAAAGATTCGTTGAGGCATCAGTTATTCCCGGTGGGGACAGACGTTTCCAAAATTCTGAGACTTGATCTGAATAACGATGCAAATCTGAAGGAAATATCGCAAGTGGATCTGGGATTCGGAGCCAAACGCAGCATCCCAAAGAATTCTCATCCACGCAGAGTGCTGGAGTTGGTCAAGCCGCTCGCTATTGCTTTATCGCGATAGTGGATAAAATACTTGAGAGAGGTCCGCTGAAACACAATCTTGTTCAAGACGCTTCATCACTCTCTCCGCTTGTCATCTTCAGCGCTTTGCGAAAAGCATTTTTGACATTTTATTGAACAGAATGATCGATTCCAACTGCATTTCTGTATCTCAGGCTGATTCGGCGAAGCGGGAATATTACGACTTTATACAATCTGATCTAAGGAAGTAGGAACTTCATGTAAATTTCATTGGTAATGCATTATTAATACCACAATTTAGCTGCTTAGGTGTTGCTGAACTGGATTGTGAATTGAACAATCAAAAGTCGATCAAAAAAGAGAAACTGTGTGAACTTGACGATCAAGCTACGGTGCTCAAAAATTGAAGACTAGTTAGTGACCGCTTGAAGACCAGATAAAAGCATAATTCGTTTTATAACTGAGTGTTCGAAAAATATAGCATCGTTATTTTTAAGCTTTAATCAGACAAAGCGATTTTACGATTTTATGATTAATGCTTTGAAATAAGGCGTTCTATTAGACACAAAAGAAACCTCAAAAAGAAAAATACGAAATATATGTACTAGTAGGTGGCGGCACTGTTAAAATGGCGATAACACGAGATGGTCATTTTATGACTATCATAAAAATTTTGATAATCTCCTTAATTTTTGCATTGATGTCTCCTGGATATCTCCTGGATTTGAAAATTCCTGATGTAGTAGACACCCTGAACTCCTGTTTTCCTTTTTAATGATCTAATTTTAATGAAAGATTTGTTAAAGCTCATTTTCTGCGGTTTTCATATTAGCAGGACTCAGAATCAATGGCTAAAATTTGGCGTCAAGCAGGTCAGTCTTAATTAAGATTGCTCTACGATGACAGATGGAATGTCGGAGGAGTCTTCCAATTTAGATAAAGCTATTAATGATGTAATTGCTGATACTATCATTTCAGGCGTGCCAAGTAGGCCTACATCATGCTGTAATAATGTTGCCTGCTGAGATCGGCAGGCGTGATCGGAGCCGGTGAACTTGAATTTTCGGGCTTGCTGTAAAAGGCGCCACGTAGTTAGGCGTGACATTTTAATAATCTCATAACTTTCTTTTATACGTTTACTTTTATATTTTCGTCCCCTTTATAAAATTCGGAAAATAAATTAAACAGTGTCAATTAGATTTTATGAATGTTTCGCTTGTGTATAAACTAGTTCATCTTTCTTTTATATTTTCGTACCATCCTATTTTCCTGTTGTTCTAAATAAAAATTGCTTCAACTTTGAAAATGACTAAAATAATTACGAACGGAGTAGATCACAATTGACATTTACATTTACTGACATTATCGTGAATTGCTTGTGGAAATTACTTTAACAATCATGTGAATGAAGTTCTTTTGTTAATTCCCGGTGAATAGCATGGGATAGTTAGTGTGATAACAGTATGATGATGGCAATATTGTACTCATTGTTCTAGCATCTCTCAAGAGAGGCAGAAGAAGTAGGAGATGTGCTGTTTTCTTAGAATATGGTCTTGTCATCTCAAGTGATGAGTGAAAGAAGCGGACTGTTTTTGTCCTGCACATACGTGCACATAAACTTGTGGAATGCCGAAATCGCGGCTGGATTAGATTGCATCTGAAGAAAAGAATCATTTATTGAAAGCGAGTCAACGTCTATAATCTAACTATAGTCGAGCATCGCAAATTTAATTGTAATACATAAACATGATCGGTCTAGTTGTTTATCAGTTCTCGCATCGTTCGTGTGAACACATTTTAGATATGTCAACAAATAGTCATCTTTATATCGGCAACTTATGACGAAGTATCTCTTCGCTGAGAGATCAATAGAATGAGTAATTAGATTATGAAAGGACTTCTTTCGGTATATCAGATCATGTCGTTTAGTCTGTCAGATTGCCTAGGATAAGCGGCATATTCGCGTAAGAGGCTATCATACCCAATGCAAGAGATGCGATGTATTGAGTGATATAACATCAACTACATGACTATCAATGGCACACGATTATGAACATTAATGCCTAGATTTTTTGTGGCATTCAGTATTTTCCAGTTGTTAGTAAGTCGTAGATCGATATTTCATTTTAATTACAAGATGGACAATGCAATTACAATATAATTACAATTATGGATAATGCAAGTTGTCGTTTAATTGTTCTCGTATTCATGCAACTTTTTGAGTCAATTGTCTTTTTGTGAAATTATTCATCACTCATCAACGTATAAATTCGGCTATATTTGGTTTCACGAATAAGTGAAAATATCGGGTTCGGAAATTATCGGCCCATTATCACTCTCTTTGTAAGTCACTTTGGCTTGATCAATTTTTGGCAGTGCAGATATGATATTAGGAAATTAATTTCCTCATCTGTCTTTAATTGTGCATTTATAGGGTGTCCTAAATTCTTAGATAACGTAGATAAAATTTATTTTGGTGCCTATCATAGTAAAATTATGGCGTGAATTTCATAAAGAACTTCCAACAAGAGGGCGTAACTACGCGTAATTTTATTATTTCATTCCAATTAGTTTTCCGTATTAAATGCTTCTTTTTCATTGACTATTTCGAATTGCATTTAGCATTAGTCTTCTGCAAGAGATGTACAGAGCCAAGTCAAGGATATACTAGATCTGAGTGAGATTATGCAAAAAACTCAGCAGAAGCTGTGTGGTGGCAAATTCAAAATCAATTATTCAAAACCGGACATGCAGTTCTCATTTGTAATTGCTCTAGTCCTTGCCAAGACAAGCCTTCCCATGAGACTGAATACAGAACTCAGACGATTCTAGTATGAATGTCTGGCTTTCATTGCGTCACTACAGAATACAACACATTTCCTGTTGTGTGTTTGTGCTGTGTGTTTTTCACCTGTATTTGATCTGACAATTATCTGAGATTACAACCGTTGAGTTTCCGTTGTTATGCATGAACATTTGACATCACAGACATATACGGTCGAACAACCGAAGAGTTTTTCATAGCCTCTGTCAAATAATCACATCATCAGATTACTCAGTGTTTAAAGCGATGAGAATCATGAAGAATCTATATTAAAGCTAATACGCCTGTCACTCATCATTGATAGTTGTGGAACATACAGCGGCATATTAACTATATTTCTAATTTTTGTCAAATACAAAGTTCAATGATAACCACGCATGTTTACCATCAATGGATGTTGTCCTCATAATGATTGGATGCAATCATCGAATTGCTTGATGAATATATTTCGACCTAGGAAAACTCTAGACAAAGTATTCAATTTTTTTATTTAAGCATTGAAAATACACAATTAAGGTTGTGTGCATGATACATAATGAATAAATTACCAAAATCGATCCCTCAAAATATTACGCGTTTTTAAGTTCGCAATCTAAGTATCCAGCAGCGATTTCGAGCACTCTATTACAAATTGCGCAGTTGTTCTAGGACGATTAGATAAGCAATTCACACCATAGTTACTAATTTGAGCATAAGGATTATGCATGATTTAAGTAACCTACAAAGTGCAAAACTTACTTTCGCACTTTCTCACACACCTCAACTGTGTGTGAATGTTGCTCATTGTCACCGGTGCGAACACATTTTTCAGTGGCTTCGTTCAATCATTAATTGTATATAATTCGCTAGAATATTGGCAAACTTAAACTGTTAGCAGAAAGCAACCACGATTTATGTGAACGAAGTGCTTTGTAATTCCTGCATTGTAATTATAAAACCTTGCACTGTTTTTAGTATGACGGGGTGTCTACAAAGTCCAAAACGTCTTAAAACTCGAGAAAACCCGGTCTAAAAGTCCTAAACATCATCGAACGTCCGAAAATGCCTTTTTAGATTGAGATCTTGGCATTGCGTTTCGTAAAACATTTAAGCAAGAACTTCAAAGTGCTCGATTTTTATATTTAATTATGCTATTCATTTGATTTTGAAGTTGATGAAACAAATGGATAGTCAAAGAAGTGTTGGCGTATCTGTAGTTTTGATGCATGAACTTTGAACATAGAGGCTGCTGGACATGTTTGAATCTATCAGAATATCACTTTAGTAATATGAGCTACAATACAGAATTACTAATGCAGAATCTAATACATTCTTCATTTCAACTCCGGACAAGAGTAAAGGTTATTCAAATTATTATTAGTGAATTAATAGTGCGGTTTGCAGCATAGATAGAAGCGACTTATATTTGCGTCGTAGAAAGCAAAAAAAAGTATTGTGCGACTACTGCAGTGATACATGAGCCATAAGCTGGAATTGATCGGCATAGACTGAATCTCTGAAGTGTGTTGCGAACACTGCTGAGTAGAGGATCTGAGGAAGTCCAGCATGACAAGGGCCCTGATTGGATATGCCCCAACTTCTGGTGTTTTTCAGAGGACTTCCTGATGAAATTGGCATCATTAACATCACGGGTTCGTAAAATGATTCAACAGTTGCAAATACAGCATTTTTCGGCTTTTATGGCATGAGTGCCTTCACAAGAGGATACATCTGCTAAGTAATAATTTCTAGATTCAATGTCACGACGTTCTAGGGATGGAATTTACACGCATATAATACAGGGCCTAAACTTTTGTACGTGTGTAGAGCAGTTTCTTATTATCAATCTGTCTATCGTTGATGGGCGCGCGATAATCCTACCTTGTATTCTAGCAGACATTAGTATCTGGCTTAGTTTTCTTTGCATGGAGTGGTATTTTTATGCAAAGTATAACCAGGAAGTTTCTCATTTTTAGCGACAAAAACCGAGTGCATAATTCATAATGCGACACATAAATGACAGCGACATTTCATTACTGAAATAAGACATCTGCTGGCTTGTCTGCAATATTAATCGATAAAGCTGCTCACCAGGGTTGGAACCGGCCGGGGCCGGGACGGCGTCATCTAAATCGGCCGGCCGGTCCGAGGCTGGTGCATTCAAAACCGGCCGGTCCAAGGCCGGCGTATTTAAAACTGGCTGGTCGGAGGCCGGCCTATTTAAAATTCTGATGCTTTCATGGTCATTGAAGATCATGAGCATGTAGATGAGTATTACTACGTGTACGTTCCAAAGTAACCGAATGACATTTTTGATGGGATGAATGTAACTCCTACATGTGAGAATTGATAAAGGACTAGCGTAATAATTTAGGCTTTCTAAACTCTTCTTTCAGGAATTATAGCTTAGAGTTCATTTTAGTTTGATGCTTCGTTCTGTGTCTTATTGGTGTGTTTTTCACCTAAAAAGGATACAAAAAACAAGAAGCAGTTTTACTTTTCTCATGACTTCCATACATTGAAGTGCAAATACACACTCGCGGACAGAAAGTTTGCAACACAGCATGTAATTTGGAATTTCCGTCTTATTATTAGAATATGTCGTGCCCACCTACCTCTACTCAGTGTTCCTATTATTTTAAAGTAATTTGTATGCAAGAACAACTCTTCCAATTAAAGAATATGTATTTTGTGATTCTGAAAGTATCAAGTAGAACCACCCTTCGACGCAAGTATGGCTTCAATTCTGTCAGGCATCGATTGAATCAATTTCTTACACATTTGCTGAATTTCTTCATCGTGGTTCCACACTTGAATAAAGGCTGCTATTAAAGCAGACTTCGACGAATATCTCGACGACTTTAGGCTTCGTTTTACCAGTGACCAGAGGTTCTCGATGGGGTTCGCATCCGGTGATGATGGGGGCCAAGGCAGAAGTCGTATGCCTCTCTCATCGAAATGAGTCATATTCCTTCGACTCACATGGCAAGGAGCGTTATCTTGCTGAAAATAGCCGGATCCATCCGGAAACCACTCCTGCAATTGCTGCTGCACGCGGCGGTCCACAATTTCGTTGATATAGCACTCAGAATTCATTCGACGTTCTATAACATGACAGCGACCGGTCCCTTTCCAACCGAAACAGGCTCATATCATGACGCTGGTTGGATGCTTCGTAGTTCTTATGAAGTGTTCAGGCACAAGTTCGTGTCCATCCACAATTCTGACATATTGGGGGCAATCATCGCGTATTTCAATTATTGTCTCGTCACTGAAAATGACCCTCTTCCAATCGTCAACAGTCCAGTCGAGATGTTGAAGAGCCCATCTACACCGCTTTTCCATTTGCGAAGTATTGATGAAAGGCCTACGTCCAGGTTTGTGGGCCTTGCATCCAATCTCATTGAGCACTCTTCTCATTGTCCGATCTGAGCATTCCGCACCGACCTCTTCAACAATATCATGTGCTGAGTATCGTGGATTTTTCACACAAGCCTGTCTTATTCGACGATGATCACGTTCATTCAAGATGGGTTTGCGGCCACAATTGCTGTACTGAGTCTCAAATGTGCCAGAATCACGAAGTTGTTTGACAGCTCTAGAGACAGTTGATTTGTCAACATTCAAGCGTCGACCAATTTCAGTCAAGCCTAAACTTGTATTCTGATATAGAGTCTTGATCTCAAGCCTTTTCTGTCATGACGTTCAGCCATTAGACGAGTAACAAAAGTTCACCACAAATCGTTCCGACTAGCTGCAGTTGTATGATCGCTGCTGAGCTGCGTTTGCACGTTCAGTGCTATTGTTGACACTTTTCGATACATTGATCAGTCAAAGAGTTGACAAACAATTGGAACAAGGACACGCCGTCACTACAATCGTGCTTCATGCGTCAACATGCAGTCACTGCCCAGACAATAGCAATTTAACGAATGGTGATAAAGAAAAAAAGCATTGATCCTATCAGCAATCAAAGAACAAATCCAAGATGTCAAGCCGCTCCGTTCCGATCACAGTACTTATTTTCGTGTGAATGTCAATGAAAACTGTCAGCTTAATTTGAACAAGACGCAGTTTGACGAAAGAGAACTAACAACAAGTATGTGAGAATAAAAAGCAGGAGACATGCATATCATGGAAAATCACTAATATTAGCACGTACACCTACGCATGACTTACAATGTTCCCAAATCACCTTATAAATAGTCTGAAAATTGTAGGAGCCATGAAAATATGTTGTTTTAGTTGTATCGTCTTGTTTGAGAGCAAAGCAGAAGTTAAGCACATAGAAATAGAAATGAAAAGCTGCTTTGTACTTTGAAGATGTATTTTTTGTGCACTGTTGCAAACATTCTGACCGCGAGTGTATACTGTACTTGTTAAGTACATATAAGCTCTGAATATAAGCACGTAATATATGTTATTAAGCCCGGAATATTCTGAATAGCTAGATAGTTGTGAACTACCAATAATTCGGTGCCTCTACAATGTGGGCCTTTCCAAAAGCTTTTCCACAAACTTTTCCAAAAATAGGCCTATAATTGTCGTTTCTGTGTAAATGCTTGTTATGAAAATTATCGACAAGTAGAATGTGTATGTAGTACACTTCACTAGTTTTGGGTCATAGATTTACGAGTAATCAAAGCTTTAATCAACAATCCACTTTCAAATGTTCAGTTAGTAGGTAATGGCAACACATTCAAGTATAGGTCTATATACACATGTATATATATGGGTAGATATGCATCAGACATTATTTTAAATATTTGCAGGCTCCTACAATGATGTAGCAGTGATGCAGTTGGTGATGTCAGGCAGTTGACAAAAAGGCCTGAAAAAGCACCGGCCGGCCGGTTTTCAAAATTTGCGGCCGGCGTGACTAAAACCGGCCGGTTCCAACCCTGCCACTCACGGTTAAAGTGTATGAACCGAAGCTGAACTAATTTGCAGCAACGTTTCTCCAGCTGAGGATTTAATAGTTTTTAACTACATGTAGTTGACACAATATAAAAGAACAAGTCAAATTTACGTAAGATTCGATCGTTGTACTGTTCAAAGCCGGTGCAACCCTACTATGCATTCAATAACCACAAAACCATAATTTCTAAATCTATGGATATTTTTGTTAGCCGTGTCCAGTTCTCGCACTGAACAATGGGGAGAGCTAATTAGTAGATGAATGTTTACCGGTTCTTCAGAAAATTCCCTGTCACTGCAGATTAATATTATCATAAAAATATTTACTGTTGCATTGCTCTCTGATGTTTATGAATGATAAACGTCGTAGGCATGGACATGGTTTTAACACGTTTTTTAGAATGATATGGCATAGACACTGAAATGGTCCTAAAATATCAATTATCTTAGAAATTAAAATCGTATGTAATGAATTTCACATAAAACAAAATCGTTCACAAAATAAAACAAATAGAGGTAAAATGATGAATTACCCAGTATTTTCAAAATGACTCAATCGATTTGTTAAATTACTAAAAACGCTAAATGAAAAGTTCTAAAAGTTCGTCTCAAAATAGTCCTAAAATTGAGTCTCATATTTTTGCATCAACCATTGCATTCAAAATAATGTTTAAAAAAGGCGTCTGTTACTAAATTGCATATTTGCGATAAAAAATCACAGCAAAAATGACGAATGAGGAGTGGAATGTAGCCAAGGCAAAACTAAATGATTTTGAATACAGTGAAAATCTCCTGATGTGATTCGGTTATGATTCTTGCTACATATATTGCAACTCAAAGCCATCAGGCAAAAAAAACAAACATGATTACGGGAATTTGCCAGTTTGTTGGGCATTGATTGTGATTGGCATACTTCGAGAAGCCTTTAACGAGCTACTTAAATGTTTTTAATGACAATTCATAAGCACGATGTTTCCAAGCGGCAGGATGTTTCTGATTATGACAATTCTGAAACACGATCATGATCTCTCTATGCACTCATGTTCTTTGACTCACAATGGTCTACACAAATGTATGAATGAATCGAGTTTTGTGATAAAACTGCTGATAATTTCACATAAGATTTTTTTTCTCATTTTATAATCGATCGCGTAGTCATCGATAAAAGACAGAACGAAGAGGTATCGTCTCGGAACCATGCAGTGTAAGATCAAGTGATCGTGTGGACATGTTTCTTTCGAAAGTATCGCTATGCAATTCACAAAGATTATCATCACTAGTGGAAAATGTACATTATTATATAAGCAAAGTAAAAAGTGTGATAAAATTCTTCAAAACTCTATCACTCTTTGAGGTTTCGCAGTTAATCTTTAAATGATAGTGTAGAATGATCCGTATGTACGGTATACTGTGTAATCTAAAATGACATCTAAAAAATCACCATGGACAAAGGGGTAATTTCAAACAATTATGATGACAGAAATCACTTTTCATGTTTCGATATTGCCATTTCTGCACCATTGCCGTGTCCTATTCTTTTGCAGTTTATAACTATAGTTTTCAATTTTTCGTTGAAACATTTTGTTAATTAGTTCTTTCCAGTGATTTTTTAGATATGACACCATTACACCATCATGCATTTCTAAGATTTAATTTAGAGCATGAACATGAGTCAACAGGCAAACATATTTTTTCAAGTAACCTGACAATTGATGAGCTAATCAAATATAAAATGCAATGAGCAGGTCTGCGTGAGGCACCTCGGTTTTGGATGCAGTGCTAAGTGATTCATACTAGAATCCGTCTTCAACGTGCCTGCGATAATGGAGTGTCTTATTGGCTAATTTGCGCTCTCATTAGGTAGTCTTATGGGCTAGACGATATGCTTTCATGTCCTCTAACCCCAGCATCGCTTGTTCGACCCTGCATGCGACTGGTGAGACTCACCAGGCTGAAAGGTGTCTCATGGTGACTATCTGTTATGATACTACAAAAATATATTTGCATAAAAGCGAATTGTATCACAAAAACTATTTAAAAACACTGTGAAATGAAAAATATACATGTTCTAAATTATAACAGCAACCGAATTACATTGACTATCCAATACTCAATATACTCGCATATATAATATCCAATGCTCGTATATCGCAATATATATTTTCTGTAGGATTCTTTACAAAGACAGCATTTATCTGCATATCGGAGGATCAACCAATTTCGCCAAGATGACCAAACAAATGCATTCAGACGTCAAATTAGAAAAAATTTAGCTATATTTAGATATTATGATGCTCAAGATAGAAGTCTATGGAAGCAATCATGGAAAATGCCGGGTGTCCCAAAAGTCGCGCAAAAGGCTGTCATTTGCTTCAATTCAATCAGATTCACATGCAATTTCTTTAAACTGTACCTCAGATAGGGGGAATTTGATGTACCACTGTTTGATTTCTTCATTTGACGTTCATATCATATAGAAAGAAACAATATAATTTCATGATTCTGAAGTTTACAATTGACTCGATATCAGCGCATTGTTAAGTTGGTGGAACTCACTGATCTTGCACCAAGCTATCGATGTGTGCACATAGTACTTCTATCTGTCAATAATCGTCTGGATGTGAGCTCTTTTCACACGAGTCATATAGAGACCTTGCACACTCAATGAATCATTACACTAGGCATGGATCTCGAAACATACATTGAATTTGTTGAGCTTTTCTTCACCACCTTTTCAGCGGCACTGCGCGCTTACAAGATAGCTGATGGTCATCATCGCGACCCTTTTAGCGTTTCTGCCATCTCACACTTGATTCAGCGTTCCAGACAGACTAGATCAGTAGAAGATAAGCCTCGATCGGGTAGGCCCAGTCTCGAGGATGAGACAGAGGAATGTCTGTAAGGGATGAACTGGAAACGCAACAGTCAAATCCACAATTTGGAGCTGACAGTTATCAGACAGGTGTTCCTAAAACCAATGTTCAACGGATCCTACGACACAGATTGTGACTAAACAGGCACTCACAGATTATGACAAGACAAAGCGTATTGCTTTCGCACGGTTCCTCCTGTCAGGTGCCCTTCATCTCGAGCCGATTCTGTGGAATGATGCGTCCTATTTCTAAATGGTGGGCCATGTGAATCGCCATAATTGTATCGTTTAGGGATCAGAGAAAGCGCGGGAAGTCATCGAAAAAGACATCCATGTTCTAAAAGTGTGTGTATGGTTCGGTTATTCTGCGCAGTACCGTCTAACTCCTTTCTTCTTTTCTGGAACCGTTACAGAAGAAAATTATGCCAACATACTTCCGTGATCATGTCATCCCACAACTTAGGAGACGGCGTGTGAATTCACTGCTTCAACACGATGGAGCTGCTGGAGCACCTAAATATTTATCGAATGTTGCAAGATCTTTCTTGTTTCGAATATTCCCTGATGATCGTATTATCGCCAGAGGATATCCAAACCGGTGGCCAGCTCACTCTCCAGATTTCACACCGCTGGACTACTACTTCTGGGGTACTGTGAAAGACGGTGCACATATATACCACTGCCTCACTCCAAGAAACCTCTACGACCTACAGGAGAGAATAACGATGGTGAGTGAGAACATCGACTCAGATGAATTGAGACGATCTGTTCTCAGTCTGCGCTCGAGGTTGGAAGCGGTGATCGAGTGTGGAGGAGAAGCAATTGTCTTATGTGAACATTTATTTATAAATTAGAGTCTGTTTTTTCTTTTGTTGATTGTATGCTTCGTTATTGGCTAAGTAAAATGCTAATTTACAAACAGTATTTTTACCTGATGGATATAGATGGTTTTAGCTATTATAGTCTCAGAGCCAAACATATGGCAATTAAGTTTTAATTGTACAAAAACAAATATGCTACATCAAATTCCCCCTATCTTAGGTACATTAAAAAAATCGCATGTTAATCTGATTGAATTGAAGCATCTGACAGCCCTTTAAAGTTCTGTGCGACTTTTGGGACACCCGGTATTTTCCATAATTACTTCTATAGACATTTATCTTGAGCATTATAAAAACACCCGGTATAATTCAGAGTGTGGTCATTGAAAAAGATTCGCGCTATGGTCATCATGACACTGAGAATGCTGATGATTCCTGACAATCTGCTATTCAGTTGAGTCACATTTTTGATTGAGGATGCTATTCAATATAAAATCATTTTTCTTACACACGGTTGGTCGTTTTTTAGACCCTTATACAGGAAGATGGTAGTATATTAACAAAACTGATCTTGAAAGAGATTTCCTCATTTTGATTTCTGGAGACATTTCGTTGTCTAGAATAAGTAGTTAATATTTCGAAGTAAAGTCATGTTGTAAGTGAATCCACACAACATCAGTAACTTCAGAGCAATGTCTGGCAATTGTCGGATTTGCTGGATGCTGTCGAATATAACCCACATTCAACCCGGATGTTAACTTCTGATTTAACATCCGCTGTGAATTTGTACAACATCGGGAGCAGGGATTTATAGAGGAGTCAATCCCTCTATATATCTCTATGTATCCCTGATTGGGAGTTGTGAATGACGTGCATTATGCCATGCAATACTGTATTCTACCCTTAAATCTGAAATCAATAGGTAGGTTGCATTTGTGGATTTCCTATCTTGAGAAAGTTTTAAAGTCTTGCATTTTAATGAAAAGTAGCTGTTGTAACATCAACGATCAAAATTCGCTATTCTAATTGAGCTTTGCGATTTTCAGTCAGCATGGCCTTTTCATCAAATTTTCATATTAAGATATATTTTGCACATCGTCCCTTATGTCTCGTTTAGTTAATCACTCTGTGATTTTTTGTCAATATCAATTCCCCTCATATTTTTTATTTGACTGTATGTAGCGTTTGTGTTCTCACATTAGTTCGTAAAAATTGCAGTATGCAACTGTTTTCATTTTATGTAATGTAAATTTAATTGTCATTGTGTTTTTCAAACAATTACATTGTTCTTTGACGACCACTGCACAGATAAATCATTGACTATTGATTTCGAGTGCAAGAAATAAAAATAATCGTTGCTCTCCTAAGTTTTGCAACTTATCCGAGTAGGTGTAGGGTAAACAAACATTTTTCTTGAAGCCTTTCTCTGCGGAAGAAGGCCTATCATGCACGGCCTAACAAATCATCATTGAGAGACCATTCAAATTTTTGGATGATTTAGCTCCTGAGATGTGTCTTCAAATCACACCAGCTGTTTCATAATCAATGGAGAGTTCCTGCAAATATCAAATATTAACCTATTTTAAGACTGCTTTGATTGAATGATTTTGATTTTGAACCTCGTTAAGTTCATTAGAAGCCGTGTTGGGCATCGTTAATTTCAAAATAAGTTCCTTTAATGATAATAATGAGTCGCATTGATCGTTACTCAGAAAGATGTAACGAAGTTGAGCCGTCAATTCGTTGAACCGGGCCGAAACTAGCTGTATTTTTACAAGAGTAAATGAGTGTTTAGCTACCTATCCAGTGCCTTCAATAATTGTAGGATGATATTTCAGGATTTTTAGGAATAAAAATAGCATGCATATACATCAAAAGAAGATATATGTTAGGTATAAGTGGTAGGAAACAGGAGTTCTGCACTACTCAATAAAAGAAGCTGCATATGTGTCGAATGCAAGCCATTTAGCTCATGTGCTCATGATAACTGAGCTTCATACTAAGTGCGTACAGCAAATTATGAAAGATATCACTCAATAGAATCGAGGGAAAAATACAATCGTAGGTCTACTGCTTATGTAAAACATATCTGTAAGCTTTGCAGATATCAAACGGAAAACTATCGTATTCGATGAGAAACTAATTCGTAACCATGGCAGCGTGCTGCACGAAATGCATCGCACTTTCATCAAATTTGGAGCTTTCCAATGAAAGTAGCTGACCACCAAAACTGCTCTCCTCTCCACATCATAGGAAGTGAATTTACGCAGTTAGCATAATGGAATGCAAATCTCTTGATTGTACTTATCTCGTATCAGTAGGTATCATCGGTATGTTCTTTAGCATGCAAAATCAACAAATTAGCGAAGTTAATGAGTGACGTAGAGTTTAATCAGTCCGTTCATTCGCAAAAGCAGAATGCATCTTCCGTTCATAAACGAATTAAGGTGCTGTAACGGATTGTGCCCAACACCAATTATAGGTCAGCTTAAAGATGTCAATGAAACACTACTATGAAGTTCAGAGCCTCCATTGATGATAATTGCGTAATGATGGCAATGCAAAATGCTTCATTTGGGATCAGTGCAAAACGGAGCAGTGAGGAAAGTAATCTCAGCGTGACTCATGTGACATAAGAAAAGTTAGCATTGTAACTATTTATTACATTTATTTTAATGGTTTTCGGAAATTCAAAGAAGTTGCTGTTGCTCAATCATGAAGCAAAGCAAGATATAATTCTTAATGTTTTACCCATCATGGGACCCATCGGAATATTTACGGGGTTCCGTGGCTTTTCCACAATGTTTAGGTGGGCCTTGTTAAGTTGCTATTAGAGCAAGTTATTGGGCTATTACTGTGTTGACTTATAAACCGTGCCAACTAATTCTTTAAGATAAATTAATTCATAAAGAAGATGAGCGCCAATATTTTGTACAATCTCATTTTCTTAACAGTCTAGGTCTGAAAAATCCTTTTACGAAACTGACACTGAATCTAAGAAAGAAATGTACCAAATTTTATGATGAGCCATTCTTAGTCAATGCATGAAGCCTCTAATTTGATCGGTAAACAAATGCTATCACTGATTTCTCCTGAACAGGTCGGTCAAATGACACGCTCAATGGCAGGTTTCCATCTCAGTGTTGGCGCTGCGTCCCTTGGTCCCCAAGCTAGACCGTCCACAGCGGGGCCTGCTTTGCCATCTGCGGGTAAAGAGAATCCAATGCAGCGCTCTGTTGACCGTCTATTCTCCGAGGCAAATCATTCCGAACCGGTGCGTATGTCGATGACCTCGACTGCAGGCGGCCAACCCTCACAACCGACAATCTTGGAGGAACAATCAACCGAAGCGTCTCTCTCGCCTAAAACATCGGAACACGAGATGGCGACACGAGCTGGAATTATGGGACAAGTAAGTTGTGTTGTCTCTTGCTACAATAGATTTCTGAATTTGAAATTTTAACTTACTTGGTCGATACCAACTTAATTGATTGTTTTTTACAATCGACTGATTGAAATTGGATTTCAAAATGACAGTGGTATACAGGTGTTCGCTATCTTCTTGCTGATCTTCATCAGTCGTTATTCAGACAAAATTTCTAAAGTTCCTGAACTCTATGGATTATAATATATATTCCGCTGATTAATTTTACTTCAAAATTGACAAAAGGTGGTCCATGTGACCTTCATCACAACGTATGCAAAGCTCTCACATCGCTTGGTAAAGGAGTGATAAGCACGAGATATCATCTGCAGTTATGCTGTCCATCGGAAAATAGGTTAGTTATTGTTTTAATTCGTTCAAAGTTTTTGTGTGTTTTGTAGAGATGTTTTCATATCAGGCCCCGTAGATTCAACATTGACAAATCTCGGCATTCTTGACCATTTGGTTACTTAGAATAGAAGTTTGTCTTGTGCAACCTGTCATTGCGAATTGCCTCGATCATCGAATGGTGCAGGAACCTGTGCCCTCTTGCCATCGGGAATATTTCGTGTGAATAACCACTCGTTTTCTCATTTCAAGCAACATAAAGGGTTTCCGTAAGTTTTTTCCACTGAAATAATGCACTTCCTGAAGACCCTCTGTTTGACTTCTCACTTGACAATCTGACTTGCCTTCCCACAACTAAAGCAGTTCCTCGTTTGTTAAGTCACAATTCTCTATGATCGGGACTGGACCATACCTGTAGAGTTAGCATCGCTTGGCAAACATGCATCATGACAGCACATGCGCTCCAATGCATAGTGTCAACATGTCATAACATTTTTTTATTTTCCGTTGTTTGTCAATTTGCCGCGTGAAGTGCTGCTAACAACTTCATAGGTATTTGTCATTTTGACGTCTTTTGACAAAAGTTCACTTCAGCCCACGTCAGGTGTATTCAATCTTTAAATTACATGTACTCAAAGTCTTATGAACAATTGAAATTCGAAAAAAATAGTCAATCAATCAGTTTTACAATTCTAAGCAATCAATTGTAGACCATGAACATTCATTTTGTGAATGTCTTGACTATGCAAATGTTCATGTTATTGTTTGGGAAGAGTCAAGATAAATATTGATGTTAATTACAACTTTGTATTTTGGCTATTAATTTCGATCTTCATTTGAAGATCATCGTCAGGCATAGAAGGCAACATTTACATGCACAAAACTCACATTGCATAAAGGTTAATAAGATATCATGAGTAAGAAATAAAGATGAGTAAGAGAAGATGAATAGAAATGTGAGGATGAGACAGATAGTATTGGGCTACATTTTACCAATAGCAAGGACAATAGAAATTGACTGTGATCTGACTAAGAGGAAAGGAAAAAGGATTAAAGAAGGAGGAAGAGGAAATGAAGCAATGTGAGTAACGAAAAAGGGATAAAGCATTATAGAAAATATTATGCATCACTTCACAAAAAGAAAGTCTCTTTAAAGTTCGAGTTCAGATTTACCATTGATCTTCGGGTTTAATTTGTTGATAAGTAATGCTTCTCGTAGACGTAGGTTAGCTTCATCTGAATCTTGGGTTAGAATTGTTGTTGAATAAAGTGTTGTTTGATAATTTTTAAGATGTTTGTACATTGATAAGGTGGAATTTCATGTACAATAACATGAACATTTAGTAGCTCAGTTGCTTATGATGGTATAAGGTATCATTCATGACCTTACTTCATTCGATCATTTAATAATTTAGTGCATTATATAGTGTCAACATATCACAACATTATTTTGTTTTCCGTTTTTTTTGTAAATTTAGCGCTTGAACTACTGCTAACAACATCATAGGTAATGGTCATTTCGACGCCTACTGTGGCCGTAAGCTCATTTCAGCGCAACACTTGAGAAAGAGCTTGGCAAACATGTCGCATTTGGGCAATTTCACGCGACTGTCAGCATTGCGGTAAAAAAATAATCGACAGTTGATTGATCATAAACACTTTCATGTCATAACCTGATGCTGAATTTTACATTTGAAATCGATTTATAACTGATTTTTTAAATTCAAATTTCATTTATTTCAATTTTGTAGTTTTTACGTGAATTTCATTATGAAAAGCCTGGGGAAGAAGAGACAACATACGAAGAACTTTCTGAAGATGTTCATAGACAAGTGCAATCGATGAAATGCTACTTTTAGTTGTTCAAGCTTTTCAGATGCATTAGAGATTCTCTTCCCATTTGATACGATCTTGCAGCTCCACTAAAAAATTACCCGTTATCGCACGTCTAGTAAACTGAGGAGCTTGAGCAGTTTAAATCTGTTTAGCCTGGTATTAGTGAATGGGCATTGTTTCTCTAAACTCGCTGTAATGAGATCTGTTTCAATCACACATCAAAGGTAACGTTATTAAACACATGTGCGTGGATGGTAATAAAAACAAATCATTCTGAAATGCTTGGGAATTATCTTTTTCGTATGCATTCAATATTTCGATGAATTATATTCCATGATCAATTTGTGTGGTTGAAGGTTTCGGAGGTGCTGAGAGCGAGTAAAATGTTTAGAGGGAGGAGAAGTGCTCAGTCCAACCTAACCCCAGTTCCCACGTGCCTGTATGAAGCTTAAGCTTGTCATTCGTATGCTTTCCTTTCCTTTATCAAATTGTTTATCCCGTTTTCTTTTTGTAGTATTCGGACAGCTCGGTGAGATGATATGATTTGCTTGTTGTGACTAACGTTCGTAGTATTACTTGCTAATGACGTGCGAACCAAAGGTGGAACCGATAGGTCTGCCGATTTAGCACCGGTTATAGTTTTCTAACGCCTTGATTCTAATTGCACAAAGTTAGTAGATATTTTCTTGTGGTACTTAATATTTCACTGATGAACACAATTAGCCGTATGATAAATTTTGAAGATGATGTCACCGTCGTGACATAGATAAGAACGCCATCGGAGATTATCATCCCACTACAGGGGATTTTATTACGGAAGCCATTCTGACTACATGTGGCTATCCCCCAGGTATGCTTGAACTTCCTACCGCATGTTCGCCCAAAACATTTGCCGCCAAAAATTCATTCCAATATAGGGAGAAATGAAAATATATATTCAAATTTTGTAGCTTTTAAGTAAATGTTCAACCGATTGACTGCGTTTCTATTCCTTATGATTTTACAAATTGATATTTCTATCACAAAATATATCGAGACAGAAAATCATCTGAACATGGCATGGTCGCACAGTCGAAGGAAATTGAAGCACTAGAAAAAGCAAACTTCTAGTCACTGATTCCTGTTCCAATTGTACGTCTTCATTTAGGGAAAATTTCAAGCTCACCAGATTGAATAGAAAATTGGCAAAGCTAAATAATTAGTTAAATTAGATTAATGTAGAAAATAATTGTTGTTAACTTCAGAGCAGCCTGCACTCACGACCTAAAGAAGATTATTGCCAACTTAGAATAAAGTTACATGGTTGGCAAGGCCCATCTTCTTCACCCCACCAAAATCCCAAAACCTGTTTTATTAAAAAATAAAATAAAAATTCAGTTTTTGAAAATTCCAAAACACTGACTTGCTTCATTGCGTCACTATACAAAATGAGGAGGCTGCAGTAAGCAAGGATGCATATGCTAGGATTTCCCTTTTAGGATCTATGCAAAAATATCTGTGAAAAGATATTTTTCGTTCAGAATGAGTGGATTTGGTACACACCTACGCATTTTTAAGCAAGTGGAGGACTAGTAATCCGATTTTCTATCTTTTTTCATTGAGTAGCCCTAGCTTCATTTATGGCTCGTTGCTGCGCAAGTGATGAAATTTCTGTTTTTTACATTAAAAATTACATTGAAAGTCCTGGTAAGATTAATAGAACATTAGAAAAAGTCAACATCAAATCAGAACATCGATTAAGGCAGCTCAATCTTCTGTCACTGATGAAAGCAAGTTCCCCTATAAGTATCAGTGTATGCATTATCACAGTCATTCAAAAACATTAAATTTAATGATTCAAAGCTTCAAATATGAAATTCATCGAGATGTATGATAAGAATTCAAATTTTACTTATCTGATACTTGTATCCCGATATAGTCCGGGGGTTGAGTGTGCAAAAAATATGTCCCCGCATTTTGACTCTTGATTCTTGTAAAGGACCCCTAGGATGATAAAAAAAACTTGGGTAGACATTCCAGATCGAGGACCTTGACCCCTAAAATCAAAATGCCGTCCAAGATGGCCGCCACGTCATTGCTGTCATAATAGCAGAGCATAGAAGTCACAAAGCATAGTGATAACGGAGTCCCATTCTAGGTTATCAGGGTCAAGGAATCTATTGAGACTATGTGCAAGCCAATTCAACCATCTCATGGTCAAATAAATGCAAAATGGCCGCCCCATGAGGCCTCCAAAATCCAACAAATATTCATTTTTATGCTAGTTTGATGCTTTTGGTTACAAAAGTGCCATGGCATCGTGATAATGCAGTCTATTCCTAGGTTATCAGGGTCGAGCAATCTATGGAGAATATGTGCAAGCCAATTCAACCATCTCATGGTCAAATAAATGCAAAATGGCCGCCCCATGACGCCACCAAAATCCAACAAATATTCATTTTTATGCTTTTGGCTACAGAAGTGCCATGGCATCGTGATTAATGCAGTCTATTCCTAGGTTATCAGGGTCGAGCAATCTATTGAGACTATTTACAAGCCAATTCAACCATCGCATGGTCAATTAAATGTAAAATGGCCGCCCCATGAGGCCACCAAAATCCAACAAATATTCATTTTTATGCTAGTTTGATGCTTTTGGTTACAAAAGTGCCATGGCATCGTGATAATGCAGTCTATTCCTAGGTTATCAGGGTCGAGCAATCTATTGAGACTATGTGCAAGCCAATTCAACCATCTCATGGTCAAATAAATGCAAAATGGCCGCCCCATGAGGCCACCAAAATCCAACAAATATTCATTTTTTATGATAATTTTATGCTTTTGGCTACAGAAGTGCCATGGCATCGTGATAATGCAGTCTATTCCTAGGTTATCAGGGTCGAGCAATCTATTGAGACTTTTTCTTAGATCGACCTACGGCACTGTTTGTTTCTACTTCCCAAAATGTTTACATAAGCGATAAAAAACAATAGAAAATTTCAAATATTTTACTATGGTATCTTCCATTGAAGTCTATTATACACGGGCTTCGCTCCATTTAAATATTTACAATTTTATACATTTGAAATACAGAAACGTAGTTGGAATTCGAAACAAATAATTGATGCAGTATGAATAAGTTCTGCAAGAGTTATCAGAAAGAAGATATATGCCTAATTAGGATTTCGACAGCTATTGTCAGTAGAAGTGGCGTATGCTTGACATTTACAGTATTCACAACAGTCAACGTTGGCCTCCCTACAAGGACATAGTCGAGTAGCACACTTTTGACACATACACTTCAGCACCATCTCTTCAGGCAGATCCCGTTCATGTTTCTTTGGCACCAAATATCCGTTCTCCGTCGTGAACCCAAAGTCCTGTGGATTGGGCGAAGTATTTCTCAGACAATTTATTTGAATGTCTGCATTTGAGTGTCATTTGAATGTCTGCTACCGTAGAAACCACGGTAGATATGGCCCCTCGTTGCAGAACTGGTCGGCGGAAGATCGATTAGGGATGTAGATTGTCTATGGAGAAACATGTGGTGACGCAAGCAATCCATAGTTTCGATACCATTTGTGTTTGGATCCCGGGATCCCGACGTATTTTTCTTGTCCCGAATCCCGGGAAACAGAGACGGGAAATCCCGGGATTCAATTTTCTTGAAAAAGAAGTTATTAACTTACATAGTAGTTGTGCGAATCTGCGTTTATCATATTTTAGTTAATGATTGGCTACATAGTCTGTATAGAATCGTAAAAGGCTAGTAAGTAGCACCGTAAGCTGCGTAGTATATAGCACAAAAGCTAGCTATTCTGATTATGCATAATACATTTGTCGTCTCATCTGACGTCTAAATAAAATAGCAGTCCTTGTCTGAGGTCATATTTCGTCGCGTCATTCGGCAGAATGACTCATGTGTTGAACTGTTGCTGAGTAAGAATTGTATGATAGCATGATGTTAGAACTGAGTGATCGTGTGTGACGTCTTGGGTGTGACTACAGTATTCTGTGCCACTTCTCTGCTATGATTCTGTGTGTGTGACTGCTACCGCAAGGCTTGCGCAAGGTCACGATTGGTGCGAGAAGCCGGATGACTGTCACCGTTTCCTTCCTTTTCCCATCTCCATGGAGATGAAAATTTATTTTGGTGTTAGCGCTCAAGAAGAATGCCCGTAGTTTATAGACTACTCCTTCGAGTTGAGAGTTCAGTGCAGTGCAACGTCTAAGCCATGGATTCACCCGCCTGGAACTATTTTACGAAAGACGATACTGGCTTGAAGGCCATCTGCAATATTTGCAAAGCTTCTATCGGCTGCTAAGGATCATCGACTAGCGGTTTGCTAAGACATTTGAAGAACATTCATCGTGAGCTTGTGCCCCAGAAACGCAAAACTGATGAAGACATGGCTGATCAACCGTCACAGAGGAAGAAAGTGAAGCAACAAACTCTAGATCGAGCTTTCATGTCTGCTAAGCGATCATCACTAGCAGAAATACTGGCAAGACTAGCAGCAGAGGACGGCATTTCAATACGCGCAATCACAAGGAGTATGAGGTACATGTAGGCCTAGGTGTAATATAATTAATTACATGTATATCAAACACAACTGGTTCATAACTCAATAGGCCTACTAACTACTTTCGTAACTTTGTACCGGTACCGTACAAGAATTGCCGCAGAATTTGTACCAAAATTAGAAATAATTCTATCAGTAAGCAACTGTAGCAGTTAGCAATTTTGACAATGCAGCTTTCCCAGGCATTAATCGTGATTAAAAAAGCTTTCTTGATTAATTGCATCTCAAATGTACGGTACCGTAATTAAAGTGTCTCTAAATGCTATTACCTTTCCAATACAACTCCAAAATAGCCACCAGTAAAATAAATTGGTAAATACAAACCCTTCCAATGCACCTAGAAAATAGTCGAGCTAGCAAAATTGCCAACAACATGGCACTTTTTGGGAATTTCGGTTTGTCCCGGGAAAAATCCCGGATTCGAAGAAGCTTTGTCCCGAATTCCCGGGATCTGAAATTGTCCCGGGAATTCCAAACACTAGATACCATGATCTCCTCGATGAAGAACTTCTCGGCGTTTGGAACGCTCGCTTCCACATTAATCTGGGCTTGTCCGAAATCCTTCAAGTAACGAATTGGATCAGCCTTGATTGCAGCTGCTTTCGTACCGAACTTGCTGGTGGTATCACATCCAGACAATGCATGAATTGCTGGGAGAACTTCGCACATGGAACGGCCAATCTTGGCTGACACAATGTGTAATGGGATGTACCTGGTTTTGTCTCCAGCCCCACCTCTCGACCAAAGCTCCTGGAGTCCGTTCGATGCGAAAATATGGCAGAAATGCAAGGCAATAACAAAAACATCTGTGTCATTGGATATAATCGCGATTCGCTTGCATCCGTTTCTGATGGCTTGCAGAGCATGAGGAATTATGCGGATGTCTGCCTCTTCGTGTTCCGCATCCAATTCAGGGTGTTGTTGTACTGTGCCATTCCTTATCGATTGCGCTGATGTTGAACTTTCCATTTCTTCGCCAATTATGCGGCTCAAGACTATGATAAGGTCGTTCGGATTTTTTTTATGGTAGTCAATCAGCCAATCTTTTACGAGAACTTCCAGATCGAATTTGTTTCGTGTTGACGACCAAAAACTTTCCATGTCTTTCGGCAATTTGCTTTCCCATGTTATATTGCTGAACATAACAGAAGGGTTCCGAGTACGGCGTAGTCGCTCACTGAATTTTACCGAGGCCTCTTTGTATGAATCAAAGACATAATCAATGCGGAAAGCATTTTTGCATGTTCCTGTGACAGCACTGTGTAAATGAACGCAAACATCCCCAAAGGTCTTCATGGTGGTTGAACATCGAAGTTGTATAAAAGCGTTCCCTTTCGTGATGACGATGCAATGGCGACACCAGTGATTGGTAGATAGTTGAGCGAAACGGATATTGTATCCAGTGAACACAGGCTCATGAAATGAACAACTACATTTTGCATTATTTTACATTTACAGATAGCAATTACATCTAGGATATACCCCGAGACAATGATCCTAAAAAACAAATCATTAAGCCGGTTCCTTACAATTTAGCAGTCAGAAATAGGCGGCCATTTTGCATTTATTTGACCATGAGATGGTTGGATTGGCCTGTAAATAGTCTCAATACATTGCTCGACCTTGTTAACCTAGGAATAGACTCCGTTATTACTATGCCATGGCACTTTTGTAACGAAAAGCATAAAATTATCATAAGAATGAATATTTGTTGAATTTTGGTGGCCTCATGGGGCGGCCATTTTGCATTTAATTGACCATGCGATGGTTGAATTGGCTTGCACATAGTCTCAATAGATTCCTTGACCCTGATAACCTAGAATTGGACTCCGTTATCACTATGCCTTGTGACTTCTATGCTCTGCTATTATGACAGCAATGACGTGGCGGCCATCTTGGACGGCATTTTGATTTTAGGGGTCAAGGTCCTCGATCTGGAATGTCTACCCAAGTTTTTTTTATCATCCTAGGGGTCCTTTACAAGAATCAAGAGTCAAAATGCGGGGACATATTTTTGCACACTCAACCCTCAGCCCCAGGACTAATAACAAAAAAAACCGGTTCCACCTCCGGTTAGCTTTCATGTCGTGCTCTAGCTGTCACGATTGTGTAAGAGGCAGTCGTGTTGACGTTGTCAGTCGTGTGATTGTAGTTTTGCAACTGAAATTAATAGACGAATCTGTGTGTTCCGTGTTAGCTTATTTGGTACCAAAATGTTAGGCGTTAGGCAATCCATAACAGGTTTGCTATAGTTCATTTAACGGAAAATTGGACAATAAGTCATCATAACTTGACCGCATGTTGCGAAATTATGGACGTGGAGAATGACAGAGTCGATAGGTGCGTGTCTCTGCTAGAGGAGGAAAGAGTGAAGGAGGTGTCTATGGAAGAAGTTGAGGGAGCTTTAAAGAGGATAAAGAAAGGAAAGGCAGTTGCACCGGACGGTATCGCATCGGAAGCTTAGAAGTGTTTGGGAATGCGAGGTGTAGAGTTCCTAACGAAGCTGTGTAACAAGATAATGGAGGGCGAAAAGATGTCGGACGAAAGGAGAAAAGGCATCATGGCGCCAATTTATAAAAACAAGAATTGTATTTATATATACACAGCGTGTCGGCCGCGCCGGGAAAACTCACTCAAGTAAAAAAAATCATAATATGGAGCGACGGTTTTATCTGTCTCTACCACGAAATCAGAAAACACGATTCGCAATAATTTTAGCAAGTCACATCAGCTCCATTCAAATCAGTTTCAATCAAATTTAACTCATTAGTGCCGATAATTATTTTTCTCAAAACTGCAAATATCCTTGCGAGCACTAGTTAACTGAAGCACGTGAGACATCCAAAACAATATTTCAATGTATCTCCTTTTTATTATCGAATAACATAGAAATCAATGTGACCATATGGTCACACTTAGCATTAACCTTTAAAATGAAGTGTTATAACTTGGAAAACAGGAAGCACAGAGACCAACATCACATTTGATACATTCAGTACGGACAGCAGATTCACCAACGTAAAGACGCCTTTTCTTTCCCTCAGGAACTTGTATATAGTTGGGAAAGTCATCAGATCGACCATCTGCGCCCAGATCACCTTTTTCACGGAACTTACGTTTTCCAGGGATGGACGACCATATTTCGTCAAATAAGAAAATGCTATCCGCCATCGGAAACTAAGCAAAAACAAATTGCCACCACATCTTCGATGAAGATTTCGAGCATTTTGGACTCAACAACGATTCACATATATGCCCATGAACTTATTATACATCGTTACGGTATTAGAAATATCTACGGTAATATTCGTTTTGCTAGCGCGGGAGAATCGCTTACAAGTTACTATTGGATGTATGGAATCACATGTTGATATCAAAGAAACTACCTTTTTGTCTTTCCAATGTAAAATACAAATATTATCTTTCAAATCTGTAGTATAAGCGCAGGTGCTTCGTTTCTCTTTGGCTACCTCTTTTTTTCTTGCGAACTTGAGTCTTTTGGTATGCGGTTTTCTGGTATGGTGCCTATGCCATCGTAGCCTCTCCTCTGCAGTTGGAGTAAAATATCTACATTCGAAAAAAAGGATTGTAAAAATAGGAGCAGTAACTGAGGTCTGGATGAGGCAAATTATCCAAGAAGTGTACTAAAGGTACAGAATTTTTTCCCTACTAGACTAACATAACTGCATGTGTTTTGTCGTGAAAGAAAATACTTGCCTTGATATATATCAAAACTCACTAGATGACCTGTTGCAGTATTAAGACATCATGCTTTATACCCTAGCCGTATGGGTTTGCCACAAATATATTGTTTACTCCCGTGGGAATCGTAATGCCTAAGCATGGCTTCATCACAATCCATGATTTTGTCAGGTACAATGTGTCCGAAAATTTGCATTCAGTCGTGTAATTAGTGGTCTCAGTTTGAAATTTTTCTTCTACTCGAAATTGAAATTGAATCTTCTACTCGAAGATACTAAGTGGTGTCCAATACCAGCTGAATCTTCCCAATGAAGTCTTCTTGCAGTCACTGTTGAATACCCAGACAGAATAAGAACTCCTAAAAACAATTTTAGTTCCTCCTTATCAAAATTTTCAATCAAGTCATTTTTAGAGCCTGAATAGCGAAAGGACTGTAGAGTTTCAGAGAGTAACCACGAGTGGTAGACGCATTTCGGATGAAAAAAGTATTCAGATCATAGGGCGCACGGTGATTCATAATTTCCGCGAGGTCCATTACATGTCGACGACATTGGAGGGAGGTTAGATTTAAATTTCTTAGTAATTATTCGCATGGAATGAAAGTTAAGCCATGAATATTCCGAGTCAAGCGCCGTTTCACACGTTCGATGAGAACAATGTTTTTCGATAAGGATGGACTACTAACTGGGACGGCATATTCTAGGTGTGGGCGAACTACGAATGTGTGAAGCTTCATAAGCATGGCAGAAAGAACGGAGTTGCCTTTCTTGACACAAAGGACGGTGTGTCGTGAGAATTTGAGATCCTTCGAGATGTGGATTCCAAGGTCTTTAACTCACTCAGACCGCTGGATTGTGTCTCCTTGCATCCTGTAGTGAGAGCCAGGATTGCGATGTCCAAATGAGATAATTGAACATTTCTCTGAATTCAAATGCAGTTGCATTCCTTTGACCAGATGGCCACCGCGTTGAGATCAGATTGCATAGCTGGGCAGATTTTCACGGATCAGCACGCTTAATTTCAATGTTCCTTTTGATGTCATCTGCGTGCTTAAGGACGGTGGAATTCACTAGTGTGCATAGTAAACATGAAACTTTAGTAAGGAGTTCCATAAAGACATTTATACAAGACGGAAGATAGTCTTATTCATTGAAGATTTAGGGACCTAAATGACGCTTGTACACAACACAATGTTTTTTGTCAACATTTCTCCACACCTTAATCCAAGTGGGTATCACTCGCAATATCATTGGAACGACTATATCGTCGGAAAGAAGTGCCGTTTTCACGATTTTTGTGCTCATTGTGAAATTGAGTTAGAACAAGGTATTCAACGGTATTAGAACGGTATTCCTTAGTCACAGCATTTTGTGCTCTGTCCACTAAAATATTCTGTGACAAATGCCACTTTTGCGCCGTTGAGATGTGCAACGGGTATGAATTGAAACCCGAACCCGACCACCTACCACACGAACCATAATTTTGAACCCGATCCGACCCGAAAATTTTAATGAGCATAACTATTATGGTACGAACATAACGAAAAATTATTTCAACCGTTGAGAATGCATTTCCCAGTATTTAGGCTTGAGTCTTTATGAAAAAACTACTAAATGAGAAGGAAATCGCTCTTTTTCACAATGACAATCTTTAGGCCTATGCATTGTTTTCCATTTGTGGAGTGATAGGGCCTATTACGTGATTGTATCCTAAAGTTGTATTACATTCTAAAGTGATTGTATTCCAGCAATGTGTGAATGTCACACATTGCTGGAATATATTGAATACAGGGTGGCGTCCGAGCCCGGGAATCCGAAGCACAAATTTTATGGATGTCGGTTACCCCGTGCCCATTGTTTGTACGCAAACTGATAAGAGAGGGATGACAATTAGGAATTCTTCTGGGGTTAACGGTCTTCGTCCATTGTGGCAGTCTTCCTGGTTTCTCTTGTCGATGCTTCTGGATAAGTTGGTGTTATCGTGCATTTGTATTAACATGCGGATTTTGATATCCGGGCTTTCTCTCATGGCATGAATACGCTGCAGTTCTAAATGTAGCGTTCCAAAATGCGATTTGTTGCTTCAACTTAACATGCTTGAAAATTAAAGTCCGAAAAAATCGGCTAAGTGCAACTTCATAGAATTTCATGAATCAGATGATGAAAATGCAGCATGCTTTAATCGTTGAAAAGTTCAGGAAGCGAACTTTCCATCGATATGAAATCATCATTCAGATTCCATAAGTACCTCACTGGCTGCCATTGAGGAAAAGTAGATGTTTATAATCTTAAGAACCACCGCTCACACAATTCAAAAATTTTGAAAACTGAGTGCGACAGAGTCAAATATTGTTCACGTCACACTTTGGTGGCAAAATTCTAAACGGAAGGTATGATGAAAGTAGTTTAAAGCAAAATGATATTTTAACGTCACTGCTCCCCCTTATTGGGGGCTTGGACGGTGCTGACAAAGTCAGACTTTCATTTGGAGCGTTGTGCCTTTCCTGACGACTTCCCATGACAATTTCGGAGCTCGACCTCGGGACCGAGATATCGCCAGGGCAAGCATTTAACCACTGTGCCATGTAGGCCACGTACATTAGTGTTTTGAAAGTTGTTTAAAGCAGTGTCCAGATAATTTTTGAGCGGTGTAATTGGAATAAAATA
>CAJQUW010008756.1:0-45770 GCA_907163375.1 Prostheceraeus crozeri
CATAGCACCACGCCCACGACCTCGCCGTCTCAAAAACTCGCTCAGCTGCCATCATTCCACGGGCGGTATTTCTGTTCTCACTTGTTGAAGCCGAAGGGCTGGATTTCTTTCTTCATCTGAGTCTTCAAATTCGACGGATGATTCTGAACGGCTACTATCATCAGAATGATTGGAATAATCTGAATCTATTCGTGTCTCATTCAGATATAATAGCACAGGTCTGGGGCAGGCGACACGAAACGCTGTTAGGGCTGACAGGTTATTAGTGATCCCTAATACCCTGAAGTCGACGACTCAAAATTCTGTTAGGGAATCGGCTATTAGTGTAACAGGAAAGTCAGCGACACAGAACTCTGCTAGCTTGACCGGGTATTAGCATAATAGAATGTCAGCGTCTCGAACGGCTGTTAGGGAAAAGTGTGGCACGCCGTTGGCGAATTTCTTAACGGGTATGAGAGGCACCTTTAGTGATTCTGTTTGTCGTTTATTTTGTCTTAAAACACATATAGAAGCTTAGAATAATATCATAAAGAAATGTCAATATGTGTTTCACCCTTTACCAAAAAACAAGGGACTCCGCATACGCTACCTAAGCGATTTATTACGTGGATCTACTATATGTCTAACTACACTGATATGAAATAGCCTAAATGAAAGGACGCTTATTGAATTATTTACAAGCGTGTTAGTAGTGCCTAAGCACTGCACATTCACTTGTCTCTCAATGTGGAAGACGAAATGCAAGAAAGCCATTTTGATGTTCAAGGACAGGTTTACGTTGACGTTATCGACTTGGAGTAGATGCGCAGTGATTTAGCCTATCCCTGCAATGTATGAGGCATTGTCATATTCCCTCATGACGTCACTGAAAACCAATGTAACTATCTAAGTGAACACTGTCTAATCGAATAAAAGTGCGCAGACATTTGGAGACGCCACACACCATTTTTACAGCATGTGGAGAGTGCAATTTGACGCCGAAGCAAGCAAAATGAGATTGTTTAAACCCCGAATCAATTCAATCGAAGAACAGCGGGATGTGGATTTTCAATGAATTCAAAATTCAATGAATTTTTCAATTAATTGTGTTCTACGAACGCGTATTCCTTCTTCCGCTGCCTCTTCGCCATGTTTGCCTCCTTGCTTCGTGTCAACATAGACTTAATATTATACTGTGGCATGTCTCAGCGACTGTATTGAATGGCTGATACGCGATTTAATTGGTTGCTGCAGGCGTTGTTACGATAACGCCAGATCTAATAAAAGCGAACAATAATTCTATGGGAAATCCTACATAGATATCCGACTGCCACCTTTGCTGGCATTCACTAATAAACATTCTAGCTAACAGAGGTTTCGAGTCGCTGAAAGTGCAGCGTCTATTACCGAGTCATCTGGTTCTCACTAATAACGCTTTCACTAACGGCGTTTCGTGTCGCCTGCCCCAGGTCATCATCACCTGATTCCTCTTCACTTATATCTCGTAGATTAGCAATTATCTGTGCAGCTCCTGTTGCACTATATCGACGTTTGGACATATCAAATGTCTATGTACAACACAAGACACAAGACGACACACAAGACAAATAAAATCAGTGAATTATAAACAGTAGGAGTCAACACAATCGACGGATAAGCTGCACACAGAATGTTATCAGCTCACTGCTAAGTGAAATGAATAAATACAGCGCACCGGCGAATTGAGTAATGACACTCCTTTGATTGGTTGATGCGATCGAATAACAGCATTCACGTGTATTTCACTACAAACGAATGAAATAATGACTGATAACAGAAGCCGTCAATTGACGGTATCGTCGTTCTAGGTAGGCATGAAAATATCTATTTATACAGATGTAGGACGAATGATATATTATGATGTTTTGAATACACATGAAATATAAATAAAAGTCCAGAAATTTGAATGGCTCGAAAATGCTATGAAAAGAGCTATTCAAAATAATGCATTTTCGAAACCGTCAATTGACGGTTTCGTAGTTCTAGTGTTAACTTTTTACTTGCATTTCCATTATAATATCTTGAAATAAAACATTGTACAAATGAGTTGTGATACCGAGAGGGGGAGCAGACCCTGAAGAATACTTGTCTGTATCATTTTTGCTACAGTAGGGCTTTTCTAAAACGGTATTTCTGAATGTCAGTATATAACAAGGTTCATTAGATCGAAGCAAAGTTCAAGAAAGGAAAAGGCGTAGCCTACTGATTCATATTTCCATAAACATACTTATTGGCATCTGGAGTAGAGTTCAAAAGGAAATCAAATACACCAATTAGATATTGCTGGGCATTACAAAATGTTTGAACATTTAGACCTGATGGGTGGAACATAAATACAAAGTAGGAAATATATATTAGGGTCACGGAATCCTACTAAACTACATTCGATTCTGAATGGCTCATGAATAAATGTAGAGATATCAACATGAAATGGAAAAACGGGCTGCAGCATGGTTCCACCACTTCTCAAATCACGTGAATCATGCTGCCTATTATTTCGAAAGGAAAGTATGGTGTAAACACAGAATTAGATTGTTTAATCGTATCACTTTGCAAGAAGTGCAAACTGATTCAAACAGATGGCACATGAAGGAACTTAATAAGTAGGCAAAAAGAAATTTTTAATACCTTACAGAGATAGGAAAAATAGTCGTGCGTCGCTTGCGGATTCCTCTGAATTCATTCAAAATGCTACGATCGCCACGACTCCTTCAGATTCAAAGAATTCAGATCATTGCGCAAAAGTTTTCTCGATAATGTTGGGCCCTCCGATCATTTTTAAAAAAGTTAGCAGGCGCATGAAAAAACGTTCACAAACTTCTCTGTAGAACTTGACATCGTCTGTGTCTCTTTGCTGTGTGATCCGGTTGATAACGGTCACTGAAACTTTACACAATTTGGCGTGCTTAATGTTGAACTGGCTGCTTATTGTTCGATTGCTATGGCATTTATTCAGGAGATTGTGCCATTTCATTTACGTTACATGTTCCAATGCTTCCCTTCTAGTCAAACGGAAGAAGGGACGACTGGTCTAATTCTGTGGGTGTAAACCATGGTTATCGATTTCACTGTAAACCACGGTTTGGTAATGCATGCGAAATACAGATTGTTTCATAAAAAATGGATCACCCTTAGACATCGCCTTAACTTCAACTTTGTCTAACTCCGCCAAACTTGAACGAATTTCTCTGAAATTTGGAAGATATGTCACTTGTGCTTACTAATATCATTGTTGGAAATCTCAAGCATGAATATTGAGTTGTTTTCCTGTTATAGATAAAAAAAGTAGTAGATAATTTGATCTTCATTTAGCAATGTTGCACAAAATCATACCTCACTCTTATAAAATTACATTTGTTTCCTTTGTTATGTAATATGTTGTTCTACAAGCCAAAAGCTATCAAGCAAAACAAAAATAAAGAAAATCGGTCAATCAGAGCCAGTATAGCACCATTATTCATCAACAATAATGTAACTGCTACATGTGATTAACTGGACTTCATGTTCCATAGCTTCCTGACTTCGTTGCGGTGGTGTTGGCAGCACTCCTGATTGCTTTCAGCTAGAAATCTATCTCTCACCGGTTGAAAACAATACAAAGCACAAATGAACAATAACGAGATCGCATTCACAAAAGGCAAAGTGTCAGCTGCAGGGCTGTGGAGCCGGAGCCGGAGCCTTAAGGAGCCGATGGTTTTGGTCGGAGCCGGAGCCTATTTATCATAAAGGCTCCGGCTCCGGCTCCGGCTCCGGCTCCGATAGTTTGAGTTTTGATATAAATCTAGAATTTTGAAAGTTATTAATTGGCATCATAAAAAAAATAAATCATTTGAAATCTAAAGATATGTCTTAAGTATACCAATGATCTGTCCTCCACGATATCTTTCTTTGCAGTTGCCGCCTTCTTTTGTATTATATTTATTATATATTTACACACATGTGTAATATTTTTTTATTGCATATGTTTCGTAAGACTAATTTCCATATTGACAACGTATTCTCCAAAATCCATTAATTTGAGGACTTGTTATATGCATGCTAACTAAATGATTGTAGATTCCTAGAGACAAGTCGCCAGTCATTTATGTACACATTTCCAGTTCAGTCAGCAAAGATAATATAGCTACATTTCTTGCGCAATGTCTTAAATCTAATACGGTTACTATGTAGGCTATCATCTATCGGTATGGCTACTGGCAGAAGCTACTGGTATCTGTGACAATGCCAATTTCCTTAGATTGTATTGTAGGCTATTGTGCAGTCCCCCCACCTACATTTTTCAAAACAATCGGTTATTCAATTTGATCAATTTTGATTGGAGGGATAACTCTTCACACTCACACGAATGACCTGACTACAAGTCCTCACATGGCTATAGCAATAAGCGATCCCCAGCCACTTCCAGTAGCGCCCTATTATTTTAATTAAAGGTATCTCATTCACAATGAATTTCCTTTGACTTCAAAATTCAAAGGGTATATTTCAATGCGAAAAACCCGAAGGCAAATTACAATGTTGACTTGCTGACGAAGTTTGCGACCAGCATGACATCGCAATTACCCACGTAGATTTTTACAACAGCACGGAATGCTTCACTCAAACCGGTGATGCTGAAACGGACATCCAATGGTGCTGCATCTTTTGACCAGAGAAAAAATGGGGGGGGGAGGACTGCACAAGAGCCGTATCGTGTAATAATATTTCACCAAATGTCATTCCCCCAGATTTCAAGAATTTTCATTATTATTTTTTCCGTCTGTCAACACCTTATGCTGATATCATGCTGACTTATATGTAAACAATAAAAAAAGACTGAGACGCTCTCAATAAAGGCGCCTTTTGACCTCCCTCTTCTATTGTCTGTGACATTAAACCGCACTCGCATTCGAAAGCTAGCAAAGTAGATGGGATTTCTGCTCGGTGCTCGCAGTCAAATTTTTATTATGCATAACACCCTGCAACATACTGTGTGATACTCCGAGTTCAGTTTCATCAGCCTAACCATCATCAGAGGAATAGTGGCAATGTGTTATATATAAATTGAATATAATAATATACATGAATCATTGATGAATTATTTAGTGCAACTTTACGCCATAATGAAAAATACGAAATTAATATAATGTAAGTTAGGCCTTAACTTATTAAGTATGCTGCATAGAATTACAAAACTTGTCCTAAATTAGATATTTTTAATTTTTTTAAGTATAATTTTCAATTGTACATTTCTAGCCTACACTGCAATGAGGCTATCTAAATTACAATTTCTACAGATGAGTCGTGGGCTACCCACCGATCATATTATTCATGGACTAACAGACTATTGAATAAAGGCAATAACAAATAACAATAACAACCTAAGCTAGCCTATATACACTTTAATATTCAATAAAGCAATTGATATCTTTATTGATAAGGTATATTTGGCTATATAGCCGATACCCTTTCATGTTCGAGTAGATACAGGCCCTATAAGCTATTTAGAGGCATACGCTATCCAGTTTCATATTCAAGCTTTGTAAAAAAACTTATACTACTATTCGGCCCCTGTGACGGCTAATTAGGTATATCATCATCACTCATGTGGTCTTATTTAATGTAGCCTCGTAGTAGACTGGTTGCAGGCTAGGCCAATTTATATTTAGCCAGTGCGGGAGATCTTTATCTAATTTAACCAATCCTGGCTATAACTTTATTTCATCTTTCAGAGATAGTCAATTCATGCAAAAATGACAAGTATGTTATTTGTCATTATATTAGGCTATTATCATTTTTGTTATTAACTTAAGTGGTTGCTTGTTAATGAAAACTAATTTGATGATTGTAGCAAGCCTCTAAAGGCCACACCGTTATCCAAAAACCCGTTCAACGGATCCAGGATAACCAGCATAGATAGAACCTGAATTTGAAGTCGGAGCCGGAGCCGAGCCGGAGCCTTTCACATCAGTGTCGTGGAGCCGGAGCCGGAGCCGATGAGATAACGCATCGGCTCCACAGCCCTGGTCAGCTGGCATTTGGACCAATGGCCGCCCTGAACTTCACATACAGCAAGGAACCATGAATTCTGAACGCTATGTGAATGTTTTAAGAATGAACATTGGCCAAATGACAGATCAACTTGGTGATCCATCGACTTGGTTATTTATGGATGATGATGCTACGTGTCACAGGAGTAGTAGAGTCAACTTATGCAAGTCTCAATTAGGGCTTAGGACATTATCTTGGCCAGCTCGTTCTCCTGATCTGAATCCCATAGAAAATGTATGGAGTATTCTAAAACGCAACGTTCGTCGTTCACTGCTACCTACAGATGGCGTATCACAACTTACGTCACTGTTAAAAAGAGAGTGGAGAAAGTTAGATCAGTCAAAAATCAACGATATCATCGAATCAATGCCTAGACGATTTGGTAATGCCATTGACAATAAGGGTAGGGCCACAAAATATTAGCTTCTTTAGAACCGTTACTGTATCATAGCTTCTCAGATTATATAAGGACATTTAAATATATTAGGGACATGAAATAACATGAAAAATGCTTTCTGTATCATACTTATGTTTTATTAAGTCAAATTTTAGGATGATCCACTATTTATGAAACGGACTGTAGCATCAACCAATGTTCCTTGCATGATTTGGAGAGACATACACCAGCTTGTCTCAAATCGAGTGCATCTACTGGATCTTTCCCTTTTTTAATGTATACATTTTCGAGAGCATGGTCTTTTATAGCTTGGAGACGAACATTCCGTAAACGCTTTTTCCTGTTTAGTCAAAATTTCTCAATAGAGATGTCTTTTCAATAACTTTGTTTCGAGAAATACGATCATTGAACGACACAGCGATAGGCCGTGGACGGGATCTGTTGAAAGACAGTCCAATACGTCTATGACCGTCAAGGACTATCAGTCACCTGCTTTGCCACTATTGCTGGTAATCTACTCTTGATCATCATGGATGTGTGATATAATGACCACATACCAGAAACCCATTTTGACAAATGTATAGCACAATGACGCGTGCGTCAGTAAATCCAAAAGATGGTTTTAATTAAAAAATTCTGCTCAAGAAAACGGATTATTCTCAATCGCACATTTACACAGAGTGAAAAAAGTAGGAAGTATTTCATCAAATTCTTTTACAGCTTTTTAACTAGTGCTTTCTTACTTTGGCTACTTCATGATTTCGGCAGCCACGCATGCTTCGTTCTTTGCAGCTATTTCATCGATGTTGTAATGTGCTCCGACCATTATGCGGAGACAATGAAGTTACTATTCATTCATTCGTTGACGCATTATTTCGGGAAATATCGCTCAAAATTAATTCATGCTTATTTTTACAAAAAAGTAGAATTTCAAAAGATTGTTGTATTAAATGCTGCGATGTGTTGGACAAATTGAACACTGCAATCCCTCAATGTTCAGCACGATTACCGAGCACTTGCATTAGAACTCATTGCAATTCATCGTCTTTGCAAGGAGCCCACTACGTAGCAAGTCCTCTCCCGCTTATGTCATTGTCTTACTTTCATCCAAAATTTAACTAAAAAATGCCGCATAGTGACCATATATTCAACATACAAGTAAATATTCAAAGAAACATTCTGTCTCTCTCTCTCTCTTCTCTCTCCTCTCTCTCCCCCTCTCCTCTCTCCCCCTCTCCCTCTCTCCCCCTCTCCTCTCTCCCCCTCTCTCATCTCTCTTCTCTCTCCTCTCTCTTCTCTCTCCTCTCCCCCTCTCCCCTCTCCCCTCTCCCTTCTCCCCTCTCTCCTCTCTCTTCTCTCTTCTCTCCCCTCCACTCTCTCCTCTCTCCTCCCCTCTCTTCTCTCTCCTCCCCTCCCCTCTCTCTTCTCTCTCCTCCCCTCCCCTCCCCTCTCTCTTCTCTCTTCTCTCTCCTCCCCTCCCCTCTCTCTTCTCTCTCCTCTCCTCTCCTCCTCTTCTCCTCTTCTCTTCTCTCTTCTCCTCTTCTCCTCTTCTCTTCTCTCTTCTCTTCTCTCCTCCCCTCTTCTCTCTTCTCTCCTCCCCTCTTCTCGCATCTCTCCTCCCCTCTCCTCTCCTCTCCTCCCCTCTTCTCTCTCCTCTCTTCTCTCCTCCCCTCTCCTCCCCTATCCTCTCCTCTCCTCTCCTCTCCTCTCCTCCCCTCTCCTCCCCCTCCCCTCACCTCACCTCCCCTCCCCTCACCTCCCCGCCCCTCACCTCCCCTCCCCTCACCTCCCCTCCCCTCCTCTCTCCTCCCCTCTCCTCCCCTCTCCTCTCCTCTCCTCTCCTCTCCTCTCCTCCCCTCTCCTCCCCCTCCCCTCAGCTGTTTGCGGTCCTTGACTATTTGTGGTCCATATCTGCTTCCAGATATTTTCTTCCTTTCATATTCTTCATCCTGAAATGGGGAGACTATACTAAGTGTTCCATAATAGCTGCTCGGGTAATCATGAATTTTTTGATATTTCTTACGCAGTCATATTTCGTAGATTTACTGTTTACACAAATCTTGGTTATGCAGAAAATGTTAATATAAGTAGTGAAAACTGTGCCCTACTTGTGAGGGATAGGTACATGGATGGGTACATGTATAATTTAGTGTTATCAGTAGGTACATGGATAGGTACATGTATAATTCAGTGTTATGAATAGGAACAAGTATGAGATCTGTTTTACTGGATAGGTACATGTGTTTGGTACACTCGGTTGAGTACACTGTGTTTCGGAACGTCTATGATCAAACTTGTTTGGTTTGGTTCTGAGCACTTGGGTACGTACCGATAGACGAAAAATTCAAGTACGATATTCAAAACTTGTTTGGTTTTGAATGGGTTTGCTCAATTGCGACTATTATGACTATTGAAACCATTGTAATCAAGATGACACATTGATTTTCCTTTTACGTAGACAAATTAACCTATAAATATGAGATAGTTGTTTGATGACATACATAATGATGACTAGTATCCCAACGTCGTGGGTTGTCGCAAGAGACCTTGGATATTCGTTCAAAGCTATAGAAACTGTAACAAATCTCAGTGAAAATATCAACGCTGGTGATTTAGTTGATCGACTAATGGATCTAGATGAGCATGCTATGAATCACAATTTGGATCGTAGGTGGATAGAGGATTTCTCCATGCTACACTGCAATGATAGTGAAATTAGGAGGATCAAATTGGAACGATATGGAAAGAAGGAGACATCTGACAGTGTTTTAATAAAAAGTTCTCCCAATAAAAGTGACTTCAGAAGGAAATTAGAAGAAGAGACATTTAAATTATTATGTGAACGGAACTGCGTTAAATGTTTTAAACAGGAACGATCCCTTCTCTTTTTGCCATGTTCTCATAGCGTTATGTGTTCTACATGTTATGTACCCTTTGAAACTTCATCTTGTCCCCTTTGTGATGAAGAAATATCTTCAACAGTCGCTGTATATCGTGCATGATGAGTAATCATGCAGGTCTGTGATTGGTCACTATTGTGTCTTTGTGTGACTTTTCTATATAAGGAGGACATTGTACCGTTCTGTTTCAAGCATAATTTGAGGCTAATACAATGTCAATCAGCATGTCGTTCACTCCCAACATTCCCATTTCAATAATTTACCGAAGTCAACTCTTCACCGGCAATATATTTTATTCTGCCGTAAATATAACTGGCTATAAAGCGGATTTGGTGGATCTGATGGAGGAAATAGTGAAGTATTTCCGCTGCGGAGAGGACGTTGTGGTGCAGAGAATGTTAATGAGAGTCGTGAACAACGCTCTTACACGAGTTGCAAGATTTTGGCTCAATGAAGTATTTCGCCCACTAGCTCAAACGGAGATTGTACCGGAACACTCTCGCTGTTGGTGCAGCAGTATCCAACGGAAACTCAACACATGTCTCCATGACATTATCACCTCCAGCTACTATGACGAGAAGGGTGACAAATGTAAATTGGACTTATTCAGTGGACCGCCATCAGTAAGCATCAATGTGGCTGCTCAAGGACATTCTGAGGTAATCAGTTTGCGGGCATACTATGCCAATATTTTAAAGACTTTCCATTCAAAGCCCTGCTGTATGTGCTGTCCAATTTCAAAACATCTAATGAAAGACATTGAGCAGCTCATAACTGCTACAAATCAGACTCTAGCCGATGTGAGTGTATATCAGTTTCCCTCTGCAACTTGTTAAGTGTTTTATGTAATTTTATAAGGCATCTTCTCGTCAATCGAAACGGTCCTTCAAACCTTCAAGTCAGTTTAAAAAGGCGTTGCGAAAGTTAAACAGGATACATGATAATAAGAAGAAGTGTAAATTGATTCAAAATTCAAGTGATGATTTCATTCGTGATTTAGCTTTTGCAATACACAAATGTCTACCTATTTACAAGCCTCTATTGAATGCTGGCTCTTTGAATAGCATAAAAAAGTTTTCAAATCCAAGGAGTAGTGATAACAAAAGGCGAAACTTAATTCAGCGCGGTGGTGGTGGGTTTCTAAGTATGTTAAATGATATTGGAAACAGTATTAATGGTGTAATCAATAGTCCGCTTGGAAGGATTGCAGCAACTGCTGCAATGTTAATATAAGGTTAGCGAATCATAAAGTGACACGTCATCACTTTGATTGATGAGTCATATATAGGTGTATATAAGGAAGACGCTTTAATGATATTTTACCACTTTCAAGTGACAATTCATTTGCGCTGGTTGAAAGCTCCGAATTAGTACTTGTTGAAACATGACTCAGAAAATGTATACAATCAGAGAGGAAGGTAACGCTTTTGAGCAAGATCTCTTGAAGCTTCGTCCGACACGAAAGTTGCAAGGGATTGGAAATACATTCTACTTTCAAACCTTGAATTGTGGTGATGATGGCTTTTATCTTCAAGTTCCATTCTTCCACAGTAATGGTATGTCTACATCAGGGTATAGCAATATGAGACAAATGCGAGTGACTTTTCCAAAATGGCAACAGGTGATTCTTAAAACTATTGACTCTTTCGCGAAAGACTGTGTTGAGCTGCCTGAAAGTGCTCCCACTCATTGGAGAAAGGCATTAGAGGAAGGAGTTGGTTACAAGGAATACACTGTTTTTAAAACTGTCGGATCATTTTCAAGCATTCGATCTCTTAACAAACGCGATGGAATGTGAGGATCTCAAACGGGGTCGCTATATGGGCTTAGTGCACGTTACCGGACTTTATATTGGCTCACATGGTTCGACTGGTAAAGTCGCATCTTTACAAATGAAGGTTCTTCAACTAGTCTATGAACCACTACCAATTGATAAATGTTTAATTAACATTGATAAGACTGCTTCAAGTGATGGGAAGGAAGAGAGAAAAAAGCGAGGGCAGAAGTCTAAAGATGGGAATCCTAAATTGAAGTTGAAGCGCCAAGATGCTGACTTGAAAACTTTCTATAATCCTAATTGTGATGAGGAAACACAAATGTTTTAATTTGTAAATGTAACTTGAAAGTTTCTATTCTGAATGTAAATAAACTTGATCTGGAACATGTGTCTGTTTTGTTGTTCTAAGCAAAATTAGCGGGATGATGAGTTTAATGTTAATGGAATTATAAGATGACAGATTTTCGTCTATTCACTGATCGCACAATGTGTGTCGCTGGACCAAGTCAGTCCGGTAAAACTACATTTGTAACTGAATTGCTACAATATAGAAATGAAATGTTTAACAAGGAAATTAAGAGAGTCAAATGGTATTATGGAATATTTCAACCACAACTGCATTCTGCACTTCGCCAGAAAGGTTATGAGGTGAAGCAAGGGTTGCCATCAACTGAGGAAATCAAAGCAGGTGACTTACTAGTATTAGATGATCTATTACGTGAAAGCAAATCTTCAAAGGATGTAACTGAAATGTTCATTCAAACTGCACATCATAGGGAAGCTTTTATTATCTACATCATCCAAACCATCTTCGACGGAGGGAAAGAGCAAAGAACTAGAAGTTTGAATACACATTATTTGGCAATATTCAAAAATCCAAGAGATAGCAGTCAGATACATCATCTCAGTAGACAGATATTACCTCAACAACCTAAAGTACTTTCAAAAATATATGAAGATGTAACAAAGAAACCACATGGCTATCTATTTATTGATCTAACCCAGGAATGTCCGGAACGACTTCGATTTCGAACAAATATCATACCTAATTCCGCTGAACCAATGACAGTTTTCTCGGTTCACAGTTAGTTTTACGCAATGTACTTGTTGCCTTATTATTTTCAAACATGTCGTATTCAAAGATGGTAGTCATTCCTCAAGAGGAGTATGTACAATTGACTGCATTACAAAGTGCACAGGAAGTCAAAAATATAGATCAACCTATTACGAACTTAAGGAACTAACACAAAAGGATATGGAAATTCAGAAGATTAAGGATCCCTATCGACGAATGCAGTTAGCAGCTGAAAACATTGATGAGAGGCGACAGATTCGTGACAAGTTGCGACGATTTATAACCTTGTCAACACCTCGACCATATCGTGTGCGCGCTGAGCGATTATTTGACTTCATTGATCCACATGTGAAGTTCAATGAGAGAGGGGAGATAATAGATGAAACAACTGGTGATGTTATTAGAAATATTCACATAGATGACCTTCTACAATATGCTGTCAGATATGTAAGGCGAAAACTAGGTGCACCACAAGGGTGGACATATTTTTAGAAAATTTTATCTGATCAAAATGTACCTCACAATATTATTGGAGGACCGACTGTGAATGAATTGGATAAGGGTCACTTACAAGATGGATCAAAGAGTAAAACACCCACGATGGTGGTCAAGCGAGAGCTTCATGACCCCGATGATCTGCAACCAAAAAGAGCTACTAGGCGCTCAATGCGTGTCGCGAAGGAGTATAGTAAATATTAAGCAAATATGAATTAAGCCTTGCCTTTCTTATATCATGTCGTTACAAAAATTTTGCTGTTGTTTGAAATCTGCGCTCGAAGGTAAAGCAGAAGAGGGTATAGAGGTTGATATCAATTGTGTTAGCAGTTTCTGTGCGAGTAATACGCGTGCAAATCAGAACAAAGACGATGAGTACAGCAGTGAAACTCAGAAAGATTTATTACGACTTGTATCATCCCGCAAGTTTCAGTCGTCCGGAGGTTCTAGCTCGTGCAGCAGGTGTGGGAATAGAGAAAGTCAAGAAGTGGTTGAGGAGTCAACCGACTTACACTCTTCACAAAAATGCGAGAAAGCGGTTTCCAACAAGAAAATATGTTGTTAACAATATAGATAGTCAATGGCAAGCGGACTTGGTTGACATGCAACAGATATCACAGTACAATGATGGCTATAAATACATCTTAACCGTAATAGATATTTTATCTCGCTATGCTTGGGCACGTGCGCTGAAATCTAAACGTGGACCAGAAGTTGAAGCGGCTTTTCAGAGCATTTTCGATGAGGGGCGTGTTCCGCAAAGAATACAGACCGATCAAGGGAAGGAATTCGAAAACTCTCATGTTCGAAGTCTCCTTAAAAGTCATAATGTGGAATTGTTTAGTGTCAAAAGTGCTTATAAAGCTGCCATGGTTGAGAGGTTCAATCGCACACTGAAGACAAAAATATGGCGCTATTTCACTGCAAAAAATACACATGTTTGGGTAGGTGAGCTGCAGAAATTTGTTAAGAATTACAATGAAAGCTACCATCGAATCATTACGATGAAACCAGTTGATGTTACCCCAGATACTGCGATGGATGTATGGCTTCGATTGTATGATAAGAAAGCGAAAAACATTTCCAATGAAAAGAAAATTAATGTTGGTGGTAGAGTTCGGATTTCAAAGGTTAAGTCCACATTTGAGAAGGGGTATCTACCTAATTGGACTGAAGAAGAGTTTTTTGTGGATGAAGTAAATACAAAATTTAGACCCACCATGTATAAATTAATAGATTACCATGGCAATCCAATTGCAGGAAAATTTTACCCTTATGAATTGCAAGTAGTAGACAGAAGTGAAGAGATGTATATGATTGACAAAATAATTAGGAGGAAAGGTCATGGCAATCAAAGGAAATATCTAGTTAAATGGAAAGGATATCCTGATTCATTCAATAGCTGGATAACGCACCAGGGATCTACAAAATGTGGAGGTGGGAGACACTCGTAACTTTTAAGCTAATATAGCATGTGACTTCTTCCATATATGAGTTTAACATGTCTACTAACTTCAACATCATTCTTCCAAGCAATAGCAACCCCAAAATATTCCCAAGTAACAAACCATCTCTCTACTCTGTTGAATTCGCTAATCCAATTACTCTGCATGGACCCCATGAAGTTGCTCTAACTGAAATTACTTATTACAACGATATCAGTTTGCTAAAGAACAACTATTTTGTATTACATAAAGAAGTGCGAGAGAAGGATGATTGCTTTCGCATATTTCAAAATAGTCTACATGGTACATGGGCTTTTCATCATCTAACTTTACATCCTTTTTCAACATCTTTACCATCTGTCCAAAACATGATTAAAATTCAAAAGGCATTTGCAACGTCAACTTTTGATTCTAAGGTTCCCACAATGAGCTTGCAAGATACAGAAAAGGAAATCGGTAGAATGTTTGAACGAATAAATGATCTCTTCAAGCTGACTTTGAATAAATTCTACAAACCAGTCATAAAGGGGTCAACAAAATTGATGAAGGAAGGGAAGCATGTTCTTCTTGTATTAGGTAAGGATTTGAGTCATACTTTTGGGTATTCCAGAACAACTTTCTCATCAAGGTATTGGTACAATGGACGTGGGTGGAATTCGGAGAGGAAAGTCACTGATTTTCAATGTAGAATTGTGCCATTGTATGCATTACAAAAAAGGAGCATCCGAGTAAAAAATAAATTTGAGGTCATTAGAAGTGTTGAAGACTTTGCAAGAAAGTTTCAAGGATCAGTGCCAGAAACGTTAATGACTTGTGAATATAAGAAAGAGAAAGTAACTTTATTTACTGTTGAAACGGAGGCAGAATTTACTGTATTTACTAAAAAGACACCATTGGAAAAGTCTGAGTCCGCTGTTATTGAATTCGGATCTGAAATGATTGGGATGTTTAAGGGCCTTGAAAGCGCACCTTGGTTGACAGAATTAAATGATACATTCAAGGTTCAATTGTCCTCTTCTAAACTCAAAGCATCAACAAATGCTTCATGGGATATCCACGTATACAGCGAAGACATATTGGGTGATGAATTGTCTACTTCCAGTGAACTTGTAAAAAGAGTTAATTTGAACATTGAAAGCTTGAAAACGCCATCTGAATTGTGTACAAAGTTAAATGAGTTTGGTGTAGATTACCTTGATGCAGATGAATATTACTTTTCTTATGACCCACATAAGAAACGCATGATTGTAAAGGTAGGGAAGAACTCTCTTATCAAACTGGATAGCGTGTTAACGACCACATTGGGATTCTCAAAATCAACTATTTATGAAGGCACATCAATAGGCGATACAGCCCATCACTAGAGCGTGATATAAGTAACTTATACGTCTATTGTAACATTATTGAATATACAAGGGTTGGAGACATTCAGGCCCCACTTCTGCGCACATTTCCTCTCTCATCCGTAAGGAAGCAACTAATCAATCGAGAATTTTTTAACACAATGTATCTACCAATCAGCCGAAATTTCATCAATAGAATTGACATATCAATTCATGATGACGCAGGAGAAGTAGTACCGTTCTGTGGTGATGTTACTGTTTTGACCCTACATATTAGGTCACAAGAATAAGGCTTTACGCTATTGTGACTTCCATAGTTATTCAATAGTCATAATGACAGGCATTTACAGTAGACCATCATATCAGAGCGGTTATCCTGTGTTTGTTGGACGTAGACGACAAGTTGGAGGAGGCATATTTGGTGCACTAAGACGTAAGGTTCTTCCAACACTCAAAAAGTATGGCGTACCAATCATGAAGCGTGTTGGAAGCAGGGCTTTAGATTTTGGTGCAAATGTTGCAGCTGATGCGCTTCAAGGTGAGGATATCGGTGAATCTATGAAAATGCGCGCGCAGCAATCTGCCATAGACGCATTAGATGATTTAACAAAGACGAGACGTACAGTTCGGAAGAAGCGTAGGAAGTCAAGACAAGTTGGATCCGGTCGAGTTACTAAGCAAAGACGCAGGAAAAGTAAAAAGCCGACTAGAGCAGCACGTTCTAAATCTAGACGTTGAGTGAAAACAAGAAAGCGCAAACGAAATTCTACAGCTACTAGAAACAAGTCAAAACGAAGGAAGACAACATATTTATTGAGCTAATACGATGCAGAGTATCAATTCGGCTTTGTGTTTCTTCGATTCTCCCCTCATCAGACAGACATCATCTCCTCAACAATTGTAGACATAGTCCCCACAACAAATATCGATGGTAACCAACAGCCTATTCAGATTGATATACCTGCCAATCCTCAAGATTATATTGACTGTCCATCCGTTGATTTAGAGTTGTGTATACAAATGAAGAAGACTGATGTTACAAATATTGATTCATCCAAGGATAAATTGGGATTGGCAAATCTTCTTATTGCCAGTCTGTTCTCAGATGTGTATCTAATATTGAATGACAAATTGATTGAAGGAGGGGATCGAGCATATCCATATGGAGCATATATACATACAATGACGCAGTTTCAAAAGCAAGCTAAACAGTCACACTTGCAAGTTTCTGGGTGGTATGATGATCAGCAAGGGAAATTTTATGATGTCTCAAATACAGGGTTAAAAGAAGAATGGATTTAACAGCGGATTCAAAGGAATTATACTTGAAAGGACCTGTCTATCTTGATTTCCTTCGTCAATCTAGATATCTGCTATCACAGGTTAAAATGCAAATAAAATTTATTCCTGCATATCCTGAGTTCGCGTTAATGGCTTTTGGAGCTACAAACTATCAAGTCAACATAAGTAATGCCGTGCTCAATGTAAGGCGAGTAACAATGAACCCGTCAGTCATCAACGAGCATGCGAAAAGATTGAGGAAAAACAATGCAATATGTCCAGTTAATCACAGTGTGTTGACAAACTTCACAATTGGTGCGGGATCATCATCACATGCCTACCCAAATCTTTTTCCCACTGCAATGCCAAAGGCGGTGTATATCACATTTGTGGAAAATGAGGAATTCATTGGTGCTTTTGAAAAGAATCCATTCAATTTCCAACACTTTAATGTTAGCAAACTAGCACTCTACCAGGATGGGAAATTTGTATCTTGCAAAGCATATGAGCCTAATTTCAAAGATGGTAAATTCGCACGTGAATATGGTTCTACCTTCACCGCCCTCAACATGTTTAATACAGATGATTCAAATGGAATTACAATGGATATGTACAAGAATGGCTACTTCTTCATTATGTACAACCTCACAGCAGATGCAGATCTAGGTGGTGAAAGCGTAGGAGTTACAAAGCCTGGAAATCTACGACTGGAGGTATCATTTGAGTCACCTTTGAAGAAAACAATTACTAGTCTCATTTATGCTATCTATGATAGCAAAGTTGAGATAACAAGAATGAGAGACGTGACTGTCAGCTATCAGAGATGAGTAACTTAAGCAACATAGAAATCTTGAGGAAAATGAGGAAAGCTCATCCCTACTCCAAGACAATATTTCTCAATGTCTTTTCTAGAGATAATTTACCTGATTCAATTCCTTTCCATCCGTGTTCGCTTATCATCAATACGGATACCAACAATCTTCCTGGTAAACATTGGATTGCTGTATACATCAATCGTTCTAAAGTGGCCGAATATTTTGACTCTCTTAATCAACCTCGTTTACATGATATCGCATTATGGATGAACAGGTTCTCCTGGACTGTTAGGAAAGTGACATCGTTCCCACTTCAAAGTAATACATCTCTAATGTGCGGTGGCTATGTACTCTATTTTGTCAATGAGAGACCATTGAAAAATAACTGTAAAAGTGCTTTAGAACTATTTTCAAAAAACTGTGATAAAAATGATGTAATTCTTACTAAATATGTCGAAACAGTTTTGAAATAAAGTTTTATGTTGCATCATTAACTTACTCTCTTTTTTCCAAAACAAGGGTTTATAAGGAAAACAAAAATATGTTCATATTTCATTATCTATTCACATATATACAATATCTACAATTTGGTTTTCATGAAACATTTTTTCAAATCACATATGATGGGAGGTACATCACTTATGTCTTTAATGCCGGTTATCACAATCTTTCCATTATGGAACACATGAACATGATATGGATGCCAGTTAGTCAATTGAGCTGCTGGAAATAGCTCCACTTCATAAGTTAGATTATGTGATGATGTAACTTTACGGAAGTCATAGTGATAGTGCAATTCACATAACACGGTCATTGTCTTCACTTTCCAATCAGATAATGAATCACCAAGTAAATGTTCCAAAGTAAAGTGTAGATATGAGAGATCACCTTCCATGACCCTTCCAATACATTAGATTGTTCCATGTGGAAAGAATAGGATAGTGAGAGATTTATCCTTCCTCTGAATCCTCCATGTTAACATTGAGGGTCTTCCAAGATGTAAGCTCGTTGTCGGCTTCAATTTGCGTTTTATCAGCAACCATTGTTTTCGGTTGGGTATACTCCTCTCGATCTCTTATAGATTGAGTTTTGACTTTGCTTTTGTAGTTAACATCCGATTTACAACTTCCAACCGTTTGATGTCCTCCATCTTTAATGAATGACGTTATCTGTGGTAGTATCTCCCTTGTAAAGGTTTACCATGTGACGTCACTGAAACGAAAAAATCGATATTCAACATCTTCCCGCTTTGGTGAGCAGATGTATAGTTTCCCGCTTTGGTGAGCAGACGTATAGTTTGACTGTTGAATCACACTTTATCCATACCTTGTCATCGAGAGGAATCTTGATCCGAGTCTTATGGTTGCCAATGAGATCAGCGACGTCTTTCACTGAAGGCAATGAGTCAATACTAATGCAAACGCCACGATGTTTTCGAACACTATTTGCTATTGAATGACGAAATGCTATTCTTTTAGAATTTGTTATGTGAACGTTTTGGACGTCACTAAGTTTCCATGTTCTTATGTAATGAGGCATGTTCCGAAAGCTATGTTTCAAATTTGAGTTTAATGTTTGCCTAAAGTTTGTTATTATATTAGCTCAACATATCGGAATGATGTTGAGTACAAATTCTTCACATATTCATTCACATTAGGACTACCTATTTATTAGTAATCATTTCTACATATCGGAAAGATGTAGAAATTTCAATTTAGTAAGACTACTTATGTATTAGTAAGTGTTGCTACATGTCGGAAGATATAGCAATCGCAAGATCTATTACAAATGGAATATTATATTGTTTTTATTTAGACTTATTCTACATCACCTGTGACAGGAAGGCATCTCCTTCTCTTCGACGGTGGGGGAAGACCTAGGCTGTAGTGTCCATATGGTAATGATAAATTTTTATCCAGCCAACAGCGCTTATCCTCCCAAAGTGAAAGACCTCGCTTCCTAAATGATTTTGTTCTATGTGATTTTTTGAATTTATAATTGTCATATCTTCAGTTGTATCATTCTCACTATAATAGACACTCCTATAGTCATTATGTTTCAATTTTTTAACTGCTGCTCTCTGAATTCCTTTTGCACGTTTGATGCTATGATTCGTAGAATCTAGATATTTCATTGAATACATTTTCGGTTTTAGTAGGATCATTTCCTCAAGCAACTTTCCAGCACACTCATCCTTAAAACCACCTAATCTAGCTTTGTTTGTAGTTGAGTATAGTCGGTGGTGACTTATAGTTTGAAGAGTCAAACTTTTCACCGAAGTATAGAAGTATATCGTCCAGACGGACAGATGGTGATGTGTATAAACATAGGAAGAAACTGTCGGTATCACCTCCACAAAGCCGCGTTCTATTTATCAGTGGACATCCTTTTAGATCATTGTAATATAATTGATACATTTCCAACTTACTATAGTCAAGTACTGCTTGACCAACATATATTGATTTATTTAAAACTATTGAAGGTTTGTACATTTCCATACCAACCAGATCTTCATCAAATATTTTGTGTTGAAAATAGAGAGGATGATTTGACAATTTCAGTAGTTGTTTCTCATTGTTGACTAGTTTAAATTTTTTCCTTCTTACATTTTCCATTGTTTTACCATATAAAAAATTATTTTTCAATTTGTAGAATGAGTTTTCGAAGTCAGTGCTTGATTGAGCCCTCTTTTGAGAGTTCATATCAATGTATGTTTTTAACCAAGACTTTTGTGTAAATTTTATGCCACTATGAATCTTCTTGATTCTCATGCCCATGGTCAAGTAAAATTTTAAAATTGAGTAGTGGACTACATAATTTTCCCTATCAAATTGATGGAGCAGAAGTTTCTTGATAGAAGAAAAATGTGTATTTGGTCTTACTTTTTCATTTAGATTTTTCATATAGTGTGAAAACATTCTCTTTTCAATCATCTGCATTTCTGGAGCTAATGGATAATCGGCAATGTCATCATGAATGGCTACAGGATACTCTAAATCTAAATCAAAAATGTAGCCGATTTCACCATCATCATCTATATTTTGAACATTTTCTTCAATTAAAAAATTATCTAATTCACTTTCATTCAACCATTTGAAATTTGAGTGGGGTAGATTCCTACTGAGTGAAGAACCGTAAAGGTTATTAACATCTAAGTAGGTCAAATGTCGAATTTCATGTGTATTATTTCCTAATTCTTCAATGCGTGCACGCGCTCGGTGAATGTTGGTGAAAGTCATACCCCCTCTAATTCCTCGTTCAAATAGATTGTACATATTTTCATCTTGTATGTAGTGTGGGGGATCATTGGAAGAGAAATTTAGTGCTGAGGTAAAGCTAAGATGTGGGAGACTGACAAAATGTACAGGGTCGACTTCATCCTCACGTTGACTCAATGCTCTAAACACTTCAAATATGTCTGCCAACAATAAAACATCTAACTTCAGATATGCCAGCATGTAATCACCAAATGTGCTACAATTAAATTCAATCCATGCCTTGTTAGCGTGTTCATATTCACTATCGGAACAGTGCTCACGAGTAAGATCATTATAGAATTCAAATTGTGGTGGTAGACAGTCTTCCGTCAACGTGTTTAAGTTTTTGAAGTATGAATATGGAAACACTCCCTTCTGATATAAAACATCATCACTTAATTGTGGAAATTCAAACCTTAATGTCTCTACATGCTCATACGTTTGCAAGCCTTTGGCTAATTCACTCAAGGATGCACTTAGAAATTGATATGAGTCTAAGAATTTTAGTTTAAAGTATACTGTCTTCTCTTTGTATTCATTTACAGGGACACTGGCGGATAAAGTTATATATTTTTCAGCAGTTGTTGCTACAACATCTAATTTCCAAGATTTCATTCTTCCAATCGCTTTATAGCAAACGATGTGACTATCATAATTTTTAAAATTGTGGAAAAATATGGGGAGCTCCCGTCTGTTAAGTCTTAACCGGAGATTGCTTTTCCTACATAATGTTTGCCTATATCGTCCGGTGATATGATCATGATCACGAACTTTTATGACTTCATCGCTGAATTTCGATTTACATTTGTTGCAACATTCTGCATTCTCATGGCGTGCTTTTTCATCCGCTGACAGTGACATTGGCTGCCTAGTTGTTGCACATTGGTTGTCATATAAGTCTTGGGCTACAGTTTCTAAGTGGCGCAAGAAACTAATAATGCAATTTTCTCCCTCAAAGAGGTAATACTTGTTTTCAAATTTCGATTGAAGGGCATTATGCCAGACATGATAAGCTCCAATGGCCGCAGGTTTATGTATTTTATTATCAATGTAGCACTCTATATCTGCATAAATTACTAAAGGAGGACTTAGTTGATATTCCATGCTACTTGTTCGTACTTTTAGATCCGATGGCATTTTTTCTATTTGTGCTTTTCCTCGAATACAAAACTGGAAGTGTCGTTCTAGTGTTGTTTTATATGTGAATGACTGAGTGCATCTTTCACAGAAGTATTTATGTCTTTTTAAAGTTCTCCTATACAATCTTGACAGCTTTGGAATTCCACAATAGTGTGCTGCTCCATTGTTTAGAATTAGCAAAATATTAACCGTTTGCTTACCAGTAAAGTTACTATTGTAACGAACACCTTTGAGTCCATTTTCATAAAAGTGAATGTTAATTTTAATATCATTATTTTTCTCAAATTTTGGAATATCTTTGATTGATACTGGTGTGGAAATGCCTTCCATATTTAGCTCAGATGTCCACTCACTATATGATTTTACTTCATTCCTTGAATAAGGTACTTCATTATAATGCAATATTGATAAAACTGCATATAGGAAGCAATCATTTGCATTTGAATTAACATTAATGACAGCTTTAGAGTTTTTTAACTTCTTTGGTAGAGGAAATGATTGTCCCCCTGACAGTATTGGACTTGTTATTACATTGAACTCTATATTTTGTACATTATCTATAATCCAATTGCTACCCTTTTTTGTGAAGGCTTCAATATGATTTATTAGACTATTTAGATGATCCTGAAACCAAGCATCATAGTCATAAATATAGTTTGAGGATGATGAGGTAAAGTGTGCGAGAAAAGTTTCTTCTTCTTGAGGATTAGAACGGACATAACGAATTTGTGCAATCAGACGACCGCGCAATTGATAGCTCCTTAGTAAGTCAGACACTAAATTCCCTAACATGGAACGCATGCTTTCTAAGAATGATGTTATGTCCACAGTAGGTGTTGTTGGTGTGATATCATACACACGTGCATGGCCATTGAGTGCGCTTTCGCTGAGACTAACAGTTCCATAGTTATTATGCATATTCATCTCACTATTTGTATTATGTACATTCATATGCTGTCGAAATCTACTTATAGAGTTATACGTTTTGCCATACCGAGAGCAGTATTGCATAAAGTTTTGTATGTTAGTTGAAGCGATGGTTGTTGGCTTAGAAGTAGATCTATTTTGATTATTTGAATTTGACTCTGTTATGCTATCATTCGTTTTATTATTGCATACAAGTTTATGTCTTGATACGTTTTTCCTAACTTACAAAATTTTTCATGACGTTGCAAATTGCCTATGAGAGTAAATACTTTTCCACATTTGGTACAGACAACCATGATTATTGATGAGGATTGAAATTAGCAAGCCCTTATATACATCTATCATCCTATGACGTCAACGTTATCACTAGCCAATAGCTTATGTTCCCATCTGATGCAAAGAGAAAACATAAAATGTTTGATAATTTCTTTTTTCCTAAATGAAGAAAGATAAAAATTAAAGTTAAAGTTTGGCACACTTTACAATTCCGCTGTGATTAAGCTTCAAATGACTGCATCCTTTTGCGCAGACGCTGAAGTCGTTCATGTGAGTCAGTCGCACTTTTCTCATTCCATTGTTCATACACTCGATGTGCATTAAAGTTTCCTTTTCGTGGATACGGCTATTTGAAACCTGGGAGGCCGACAGGAGATTGGATTGTGTGAGGTTCCTCACAGATTCAATTAAGCCTCTGTTCTCCTCCTTCATTTTCTTCTCCCGCTCCTCTGCCTGCTGTAGGCGCTCCTGGCAGAGACGCAACTTGCTTTGCATATCCTCTTCTGTCGAGGTTGCGTCCAAGTCAACGTTATAATCCCGCACTGGGAGAGGAGCCGTCACATCCGACGTTGGTAGAGCTGCAACTGGGGGAGGTGTTGTGGGAAGTAGTAGCGGGGAGGAAGGAGCTGCACCTGGCGTCGGTAATGGGTTCGGAGGAGATACCGGCAAGGGAAGACGTGCAGGGGATGATGCAGCCAAGCAGATCATTGGGGACGGCGGCAGGCGGACACTCCAGTTCGGGGATGTCCGGATGTTGCTGAAGGAGACCTCCTGTGATGCATGCATCACGGAGTCCTGTAAACGAAAAGAAACAATTGTTTATGAACTATTTGCAATTGTTAACATTTATCAAAATTAAAATTAACACTACGTAGATTCAATTACATAAATTAAAATTAACTTGTTGACATTTATTAACTCCAAATGTGAATTTCACTTACCTTCAGCTCGATTGTCCCTCGATTGGATCCACCTTCATCCTCCGAAAGAATCATCGAATCATTCTAGAAGATAAATTGATCTATTGCAGATTAATAAATTTATACTCAAGCGGGTTTCTAAATTACAATGGAAAAGTTCTCTGCTAATGCAGTCATCTAAGCATTATACTTACATTTGCAACCGAATTATCATCATCGGATGAGGATGTTGGAGACGACGTGGTGGAGACGTCATCAGATGATGAGGAATCATCAGACATTGATGAATCGCCCGATGATTCATGAATGGAGTAGGGCCTCTCCTCGTTATCCTCTATGGATGTGGTGGTCGCCGGCGTAGACAGAAAACTCCGCTGATGTCTCTTAAGGGACAAAGATCGTACAGCCTGCAGCGAAAATGTGATAATATTTTTATAACTAAATAGACTTTACCCGAGTGATCATTTTCTAGAGATTTTACGATTTTCTGCTGCCTTTCAAAATCGCTACAGATATTTGATTTGGCAGTAAGCATTTTATGGTTTTTAGAGACATTTGTATGAGCTAAGAATGCCTACTGCAATTCTAGAGAATTCCTACTGGCATTCATGGCATCCATAGAATGTTTAGCAGGCAAATATATCTGTAAATGTTTGCTGGAGACACGTGTCTCTAAACATTTATCGACGACAGACATAGCATCTGCAAAAACGTTGAACTCAAACATTTTTGTATAATACAGCAATTCTTTTACTGTAATATACAAAAGAAAGATATTTGTATATAAATCTCATATTATTACCATCTAATGTATTCATAGGAATATATACATGTAATACAATTTTATACGCAATTACAAAATTCTATCTTATCAAATATATTGTTATGTTTATATATTTGATATATTGATATTATGTCTACATCACATTTAATAAATGAATGTGATATGTAAATGTGCATGCATTATATTCATTTATTACTTGCTTTACACCAGTAAAAAGAACATTTCGTTTTATACATGCGTCCCTTCTCTTGCTACTTTGTCTCCTCTAAATGATTCGCTTTTGATGGAGTGTCACAATGCAGGAGGCACAGAACTAAGTCCTTCTAGTCTCTTTTTATCTCTCTCCGGAAACTCCGGAGTCTCCTCGAACTGTTTGATTTTGATCGGGGCCATAGTGCGCGAAGCACAGGGGAACAAGCTTCCTCTTTTTCTCTCTCTCTCTCTCTCTCTCACACACACACTCTCTCTCTCTCTCTCCTTATCTCCATCTCTCCATTCAACTTCTTTTATTTTCTTTTCTCCATTTGAAAGCTGATTTTCTGATTTTGAATGTATCTTAGCTGGAATATTCAAGGTCACAATATGCGGATCAGTTGTTCCCCTATTTGCAAGACTATGATGACTAAAGGACGTAATGTATATACCGGTATCCGTCACAATTTTTCTCTGCACACATCTCTCTCCCTACTGTGGAATAAACAACTCGTCGATCGCCTGCCTGTTGATGACTAATGAATGCCCTCATAACGACCTTCGGTCCATGAGTCACATGACAAAGAGGATGCGAGAGGACAGACTGTGTATGCTATATCAACCAGGCGTCATTAATTGCACAGTCATTCCTCTCAGTGCATCGTGCGTGTTTCAGTCATCCCAGCAGCGTCAATGCATGTCGTTCTACCGTCTTATACTTATGGATTTACAAAACTTTAACTGCGCCTCAAGTCAGTCATTTGTGCTTTGGACATTCAGAGGATTCTGTCGTACAATTCGACTTTCACAACCATTTTCAGGATTACGCCGACGCATGTTTTCATTCTGGAAATAATTCCCGATCTTCTCTTTTCCTGACATTGTACTAAAACCAAGCGGGTCACTCCTTTGTATTTGCCTTTGAGGTTATGCACAAGATAGAAAATCAATAAGGTAAAACCACAGCGCTTCGTGTCACAGACACATCAAGGGGTGGAACCTTGCAGTGCGAATGTTTACTGCACGGTCCCACCTGACACTAAGCGCTGTGGTTTTACCTTGTTGGATTTCTATCTTGCACATAACCTCAAATAAAAGGCAAATACAAACGAGAGACCAGCTTGTTTTTAGCACAAAATTGAACTACCTCCTGTTCCTAACCTTCAACATCATCTTCATCTACACGTTTTGATTCGCATCATTCTGACTCAACTACCTAATATCTTTTCACTTTCGCTGAAAACCATTAAACAAGTGATTGATTATATTGCTGAAAAGTCATTTGTAGTGAAATTATATTGTAATCAAATATTCGATCCACACACCGTTACAGTCGAACAGATAATCGAATAATACAAGTTGAATCTCTGAAGGAGGATTGGAGAAAATGGAAAATATAATGTGAGTTTTATTATTATTTTTAGGTACTGTTCAATACCTCAAATTCGGTAGTTTTGAATCCTGGTGGATGATTTAATGTATCCACAGGACTTAAAATTACGCTTGCTTGAGGTTCGATCGGCATTTATATTATTCCTACTTAATTGCAAAATATCGTGAAAATTGTTGCTTGTCTGAATGCGTTTATAAATTGATGTCTGTAGGCCTTTTTGGCAGTAGACGATTGATGTCTGTAGGTCTTTTTGGCAGTAGAAAATTACTGTTTTTTGCAGTAGACAATGCGCGATAATTCTACTGCGAAATTTTATGGGATTTCCATAGAAAATGATCACTAGGGTAATGAGAATTAATATAGACATAGACTATATACATGTAAAGTTTTTTTCCAGGTATTGTTGTCTGATATCGAATCGTAGACCATGAAAATCACACTTACGGGACTTGAGATGGTTTTCTTTTCCGGCGAATTCAACCGAGGTATTGCAGGATACCTTTGGACACTAGGAAACAGCTGAAAATAGAAATTCATGTTCAATTTCACATTAAGAAGTAACAAGCAAATGAATTTCTTACCTTTCGCAAGTTTTCCACCGCATTATTGTCTTCGAAACTGACTTTCAGCGGTCGGGGCACCTCACACTGAAATATTTATGAAATATTGATTTAATGAATGCACACGATTAGTAACCTGAGTAAATAGAATCTCACATCTTGAAGGACCAGTCTCTTCTGCACCAACACCTTGGCTTTCTTCGGTGGCGGCATCACCATGTCCTGAAATGTGTTAACAACAAATTTATTTTAATCTAAAGGAAGCAGTACTTTTTGTCAACTGTGAGTCAGTTGTCCGTTCAAGTTAGCATTTAGAATTGACTGCACTTACCTCAAAATCACTCAAAGTCTCATCAATAAATTCTCGAGATTTGGGGACTTTCTTAGGTACTTGGGACTTGGGGACTTTCTTTGCCTCAGGCTCGTCCACCTGTGAGAGCACGCCTTCAGTCGGCCTTTCCTTGTTAAATAGCCTCTCCAATTTCTTTTTCTCTGCCTTGGAGGTAAGGTTGATGCCTTTCCGGCCATTCTGTTGGGCACAGGGAGTATGTTTGGCAATGAAGGCCTTTGCTGAGTCGCTGTTTACTTTGTCGTTGCTCCTCTCATATGTCTTGCAGGTTAAACAATATAGGTATGTGAAATGCTGTTTGAATGTGTAGTCTTTGTGACCACTCTTGTTGGCATGTCGAACAGGCAGTCGGCATGTTTCACAGTAGTGAAAGATCAGCCGTTGTCGCGCAATACTTTCATGTCGGACCATTTCTAAATAGGAAAAAAAATTTGATTATAATTTAATCTTTTGTTAAACGAAAACCCATTTATATACCATCAACAAAGCTCTATTAAGTGCTACTTTCATATTCATATTTCGAAAAGGGTTTGCTCATAAGAAGAGTTGAAATTTGAAACAGCTGATTTACTATTATTTAATTTCGAAATTAGTATAATAGAATGAAAGTGAAATTTCGAAAATTTCAACCAATCCTCAATTTGTTTAATTAAACAAGCTTGAATTTCATACATCTGTTAGCAGATGACAGACTGAATATTTAAAATGGATGAAGGCTTTATTTAGGTATCTTTTTATTTATTTACAAACTGTGAAAATCTTGTTGATTCAAATACACTTACATTTAAACTGATATATTCATGTTTCTCGCTCAATGACTTAATATAGGATGAAAAATTAGAAAAACATGGTTAATAATATAACATAAAGGGTTCCTATCCTAAAACCCAAGCTTCTATATTTAAAGCTATTTGGTTATAAAAACTTAATAATGTTCCTACTCCCGAATATCCTATAAAGTAGCACAACATGACAATGAAACTCACTTCAGAATTGTAATAAGAACCGGAGAACGGAGGAACGAAGAACGACGTCTGCTATGGACACTGAATTATTTGAAAATGAGTGAAAATTCGTTGTGTGCAACTCTTTATATATGAAATTGTCAAAGCAACTATGAACAAAGACCTTATGACATCACATCCTGGAATTGGTACGGTCAAACAAAATTGATAACTCAAACAAGAATTGGAACAGCTGGTTTATTTTTAACCTTAGAAATGGAGGTGCCATCATATGTGTTGAAAGATTTCTACATGTAAACAGTAGAGTGAATTCAAAGTAATATGAACTGATGGACTGATATATTATTTGATATACATGTTATTATTAATAGTCATATAATGATTCATATTTGAAGATATAAAACGTGTGATTTGAATAGAACATTAAAATTTGAATTAAGCGCTAAATTTCGAAAATTCAAATTTCGCGCCAAAATTCGAATAATCAAATTTAAAGACTTTCGAAAATTTGAATTTCGCGCCAAAATTCAAATAGTCAAATTAAAATACTAGGGTTAGGGTTAGGTTTAGGGTTAGGTTAGGGTTAGGTTTAGGGTTAGGTTAGGGTTAGGTTTAGGGTTAGGGTTAGGGTTAGGGAAGCAAGAAGAGTATCTATGGCACCCGGAACCCATAGGTAAATAAATTTTCGAGTGCGCGAAGCGCACTCGAAAATTTATTTACCCTATAATTCGAAAAATTTCGAGGCCCCCCCCACGCCGTGTATGAAGTGTATGAAGGTCAAAGGTCAAGGTCAGGTCTAAGGTCAAGGTCAAGTGTAGAGGATTGTATATTATGGTCATTTTTAGTTGTAAAACTTTAACTTTGAAAATTTGTAAACTTAGTCATTTTTGTAAAAAAACTTGGAATTTTTCAAGTCGCATACAGATGCATACAACTAGGATTTTTTCATCAAATGGGTACATACAATATATCATTCGAATGCTCTTTTCATGCTGATTCTAATGGTGTATTGTATGACACATGTATGACATATAACTAGAGAGCTACATGTCTTTAAAGAATGGGCTAAAAACTTAGTGAATTTAAAAATCTAACATTTGTCTGCTTGCATACAGTTGCATACAACTAGGATTTTCCCATCGAATAGGTACATACCTTATATCATTCGAAAGGTCTTTTCATTCTCATTCTTATGGTGTCATGTATGACACATGTATGATATCATCCTGGACTGCTACAAGGATTTTAAAATTAACAACATAGCTGTTTCTTTAAAAGTTATATGTTCCTATTTATTTCAAGTTGAAGTCTTCATATTTGATTTTTTGTTTCAATTCAGTTATTGAACATCATTAATTGTAGATAGTTGTTCCCCTTTCCCATTCAGACCTCAATTGAAGACTGATTTGTGAAATGATAACACAAGTCTGTTCATATATACAAATGAATATTAAATGAAGAGATTAAGAAAAAACACACTAAATGTCATCAAGGTAAGGAAAGGGTACAAGTTTTTGCAAGTCCACTTGCACATGGATCCTGGTCTTTTTGGGCGCACAGGGACAGCGACGTGGTGTGTCAAGGTCGATGACCGAAAATTCGAGAGCGGTTGTGAGGTTCCGCTCGTTCGGCTCCATTCGCATGAAGACCCGTTTCGTGTGGTATTTTTTCGGCGCGTTCTTCACTTTGACAGTGATCCTTCCATAAAGTGGCGTTCGCATGGACTTCTTATTCATGTGACGCATCGTCTCGATTGATACGTCACTATCCTCACCATCATCACTCGAGTAGTCGGGCGATGCAGGGGCTTCGGTAAACACCACCGGCTCGTTTGGTGTTGTCGATCGCTCCATCGGAGATTGGGGAGGTGTATTGGTACGTTCCACTGGCGAAGTGGTACGATCAGCAGTACCGTTCTCAACTGCGGCTTCCTGTTTGCGATCCATTATGACTTGTAGATTTAAAATAATTGTAACTTGTAAACGTGAGGATTAGAACCTTTGATAAGAATTGGTACAAACCTCGGACTTATATACTTTTTAAACAAAGGAAATCCTAACAGCCAATCAGAGAGGTACCGAACTTCCCTAAAGAATATATAACTATATAAAAGATGTCATTGTTCCAAACTGTTAAGTACTTATCCTCAACGTTCCATAACAAGAAGCATGTCCTCAAAACCATTATTTTATTTTCAAAATGACAGCCAAGTCGTTATGGGAGGTCAGTTGGATATGACCGTGCATCTCTGTTGCGGCTGCAAAGTGGCTCTGTGGAAAACCTTGACTGTGTCAGCACTTCAAAGGCGGAGTGGACTACCGTTGAAGTGTCCGGTACACCAGTGTGACCATGACTTTAGTAACAATCAGACATTTCATGAATGGTGTGATGACTTCCTGAAGATCATGGAGTCGCCTGAGGGACGTGATCTGTACCCGTCATTTATTTTTCACGCTTAAATTAAACTTACATTGTAAATCTCTTGTCTTTTTCATTTTAAACATAGTTCTGGAATTGGTTTTCTTATTGGGGAGCAACTAAATCATAACTCACAGTAAAGTTTCACATCTAAATAGTGCTACATTTAAAATAATAGTCGCAATAGTCGCAATTGAGCAAACCCATTCAAAATCAAACAACGGACGTCTATCGGTACGTACCCAAAAGCTCAGAACCAAACCACACAAGTTCGATCATAGACGTTCCAAAACACAGTGTACTCAACCGAGTGTACCAAACACATGTACCTATCCAGTAAAACAGATCTCATACTTGTTCCTATTCATAGCACTGAATTATACATGTACCTATCCATGTACCTATTGATAACACTAAATTATACATGTACCCATCCATGTACCTATCCCTCGCAAGTAGGGCACAGTTTTCACTACTAATATAGTTATCGGATGATGGCAACAATGTGTACTAGATAGGGAAAAGAGAAAAGCGCATGAATGCAACAATATCATAAATGAATCTTCCTATTTATCCACAATTTTAACCATGATTTTTGTGGGCTTTATTCGTGGGAAATTTTTAGACAACTCATAGCACATAGTTGATTGCGGTATACGGGAGGCGATTCATAATAAACGTGGCTATGAAGTCCGTAAAGCAAAAGGCAAGGACACTCCCAAGTAGTTTAATCCTCATTAGTAAAATAAAAGGATTATGTACAAGCTAAAAATATATACAGGCGGACGAGCTTTCGCTGCGCAGCAGCATCCTCGGGTCCAGCAAGGAGTAAACCGCGATGGTGCGGTGGCATAATATAGGTTGAGAGATCGGCTACCACTGGGTGAGCTCCTCTCTCCTATTGAGAGACGGACACTGTTGTTGAATGTATTTGGCTTCGGCGATTCTTGCCTCTACAGGACTCTGAAATTTGTTCAAGAATTCTATGGTAAAGTCATGAATAGTCAAACTGTTTTTGTGTTCATGTCTCGCGTGGTCTGACAGCGCGCTATTGTTGTTGTTGGCACCTAAGCAACGTTTATTATTGTATCTCTGATAAAAAGGACGGGCAGTTTGACCAATGTAAAATTTATGGCAAAGAATGCAAATAAATTTATACACTGTGAACTTGTCACTGCAGCTTTGCTGATCTGGTAATTTGTCGCAGATATCACAATTCTGATGTTTATTGTCTCTATTTACAGGTTGATTAATACACTGCTTTAAGTACCTGCCATATTTGTTAACTAATTTTATGGGAAGATTGTATTTTTTTACTAAAGCCGTCAACTTTCTGTTGCATGTATCATTGAGGAAATTACATTTCCATATAATGGAATTTTTTAAGTCTGGCTTATTTTGTAATTTCCTTTTGTTGTCACACTTTAGTTTTTTTTTGTAACCATTTTGATAAAGTTGCTTGTTGAATTTTATGGTGGCTACAATCATTTTTTACGAATACATGTCCAAAAAATTCAATTTGTTTTCGCTATTAGGAACATCTAAAGTAAACTGAATGCTCCCATTGATGGAATTAAAAACATTTCTGATCATCTAAAATATTTCCATGTCATGATGAAACGGACCCATGATTGCATCGTCAATATAACGCTTGAAAATGAGTGGTTCAATATTATGGTCCTGCTTCAATTTGTAAAGAACTTCCGTCTCAATATCGTTCATAAAAATAATCGCGAAAAAGGGAGCATAAAGTGCATCCATGGGACAGCCCTGCGTTTGAATATAAAATTTACCATTGTTCTCAATTTCGTAATTGTACATGTACGTTGCAGTTACGACCTACAAATGACAAGTTCACAATCTATGTTCAAATTGCGTGGACGTTCTGTTTCTCAGTTAATCATAAGTTCCTTTAATTCAGTCATTTACAGGCTTATTTGTTGCAATGGAAATTTATGAGGTAACTGATGATTATCTCATCGGAGAACGCCTAAAAAATTCGAACGATGACCTTGCCATATACATATATTCGTTCAATACATTACGATCTCGCGTGAAAATGCCCATATCTAACATTGCAATATTCCTACACTGTCCTTTCCTGTTCAGAAATCATGTTTGAATATAATAAGAGAGAAAAGTATCCCTATGCGTTGATACGAGCACGGACTACGGATATGTGGATAAGACAATGAATCTGACTGAGATTAAATCAAAATGTCCTGATATAAATGCCCAATTTTAAGGTCTTTTGTTTTATTGTCATTGTTCAAGCCAAAGCGAAAAGTTTTTATCATCTTAGTGTTGTTACTAAACCAATTTTAGATAGATGAAGATTGCGACTACACAATTCAAAAGTCTTTGTCATTCAGTAACTCATCCGAAACGTTTAGCCTTGGTTCACAGTCCAAGAGACGATAGTGTAGGCCCCACTGCGGTATTTTCACTTTCACATAGAAGTTTCATAACCTATTTCGAACACGAATACTAACTATCGGTTCAATGTTTGATTATTGCTTGACATCATTGATTATTGATCGCTCATTCTTGAGAATAAAAAATGACTTAAATTAGAAGAAAAAATATTATTAATAGACTTATTTATAAAAAGGATTAACTTTTCTTATTGTATATTATTATTTATATCTATAAACTTTATTAAACTACATTTTATTTACTGAGTTAAAAGCTAAAAACTGTCAACCTCACTAAATAAGGATACTAAGTTTGCGACCGATATTCCTGAAAATAACTACTTGAACTATTATATAAGATTTCACTATGGGTTAAGCAAAATTAATTTTTGCCATTATCAAAATGAAATCGTACGTCAAGTTGTACCCGTCCTTTGCTAAAGATAGTTGAGTCTCCAGTTATGTAAAGAGAAACTTCACTGTCAACACCTTTGACAGCATCGATAAAAGAAGTACAGCTCTAACTCTCTTGGCATCGAAGCTGGAAACAAAACAAAATCTCGTCTCAAGTGTAATGGTCACTCTGATAGAGATTTCGTTATTAACAAACAAACGCTCGCGTAAATCAAAAACTATTTTAATGAAAATAAGGTTGTTCTAAATATTGATTTTATTAGTGATAGTTTTTCTCGCAAAATTAATTATCGTATTCGTAAATATAAACTTAACATTAAATTCGCGAATTTAAGTAACATAAAATTATGTTACTTATTTCGAAACAAGAATAATAATAATACACGCTAACTAATTGTTTTCTTTGTAGTAACTTCTTAATCATAATAATCGCACTATTAGTTGTTGTTTATCCGCCTATTTGTCATTTTAGTTCTAATAGTTACATAGATGATCTTCAGGCCTTTTCGTTTGAGATTTGATGAACATCGCAAAGTAGCCACCCCAGTGGGTGGTTCAATGTGCCCCATGCGTGGGGCACATTGAACCACTTTGCTAGAAATTTTAAAATTAAAATTGTGAGGAGATTAAATGTCACAAAAACGTCCAACAACTCAGAGATTACTAAGGATACCCTCAACCTTTCATCCGAGTTTGATTTTGGTTCATGTGATTTAGTATATTCAAACTGTTGAGAAAAGATCAAAAACATGTTTAATGGGCCCACCCGCCTCTATCAAGAATGTAGATGCAGCAAGTCCCCTGACTGATCACCTTTTGAAATGTACCGCGAACTGTATTGAAGGCTGACGTCAGTATATTGCTAACTATTGGATTGCCCTGTCAAAGCCAGTATCAACGAATCACAACTGTAATTCGAAAATTGATTTGTACATGTAGGCTACTTCGTTATGACTGCATGGCATGGTGTTATTAAATATAAATACACATGTCAACAGATTCTCATCGAAGTTCGCACCCACAAATTGAATGCTGTAACAAATACGCGAGTGACTCACAACCAAAAGCTGTTTAACTTGAATTAATAATGGCAGCTATTCGATGTAAGCAATCAAGCAGATTTTTAATGTCATAATCACACATTTTCACTAAACGTTGACGTATCTCGATGAACAATGCGCCAAATAAAAGCCTAGGATTTGACTGTTCATCTCATGCGGGTTTCATCTCTTCATCAACACGATTTCATGTTTAAAAAATTTGATTTATGAAGTGGGTTTTACTTCTCTAGAGGCACATTAGGTAATGAGTAGACGTGTTATATACTGTCATCAATTCATCATGAAAAATGCTAATTATCATGTCATTGTAATAACATCAGGATAAGCTTAACGGTGTAAAATGTGGAACGCCTTTATTTCTGAACAAATATTGCCAGTGTAGACCTATGCGTACAATAATAGAATTACTAAATCCTGCACAAATCATAACTAACAACCGATGGAGAGAAAGAAATAGTTATAGATCAGCTTACCTATTAACAACATGATTGTTCTGGTCACAGCAATGACTTACATTTTGCATAAATTAGTCAATTCCGTTTCTTAGATTGTGTCATTCGCTTCCAAGAGATAATAAAATCGATTGCCATGTATCCTGATTCCATCAATGTAGAAGTCAAATGACAAATCATGAAATATACGAATGAAACTTTGAAAATGTGGAGACAATTTATTGCTAAATGATTCTGAAGAAAAATGAGAAAACACTGCGCACTCGGAAGTCGTAAATATACTAGTACGTGTAATTTGTTGGGAGATTTATTGAAGGAAGCCAATCTAAGAGATCCTCGAAATCGGTGATGTCATCCTTGGGAATTCGAATTATCAAGTTTCCATTCTTGTGTTCTCTCCTTCCATGCGAGCCGCTGTCGTTGATTCTTCTTTTGTTAAGTGAAGGATGAAGTGTATTTGATGAAGATGCCGAGGTATAGTATGATGGAAAGTTGTTGAAAACACTGGAAACTGCCGAAGATTTGAGTTGCAATAGTTTCAATTCTTTTCTTGGACGCTTAGATGATCTTGAATTGTTGACTTGTCTTGATCAAATCATTTTCGAGAAAATACAGAGAACAAATTCGCGAAGACAAGGTTGGAACGAAAACGCTTCTTTGGCCAAAATTATCGACATCCTCTCGTTCAATTGCTCTTATCCATTTGTCGCGAAGAGTCTGGTCATGAGAAAATGCAAAAAACGATATATGCACATTCGTTGAGTTATCTGATGTGCTTTATGTGCACTTGCTGTTTATTGTCGTAGGCTGGCTGCATTCCGTGTGCCGGCACACGCATAAATGACATGCTTTCAGACAAGCTAACCAACTTGATGCTATAGCAACGTATCGATCAATCAGATGACGCTAGCCTCGCATATTTGCATGCAGATTCGGCAGATCACTGTGAGGAGGGAATCGAAAGACAAAGGCAGTATTATGACTGTGTGTGCACACACTGTTGTGCTGTCCTGCATGAAACTTCCCGTCAACAGCAGCTCAATGAAATGCGCTTTGCGCTATCGAACAATGAAATCTATCAGTCTTGACTCTGTAGTATAGAGTGTGGGCTATGTGGTGTTTCGTTGTTTATTCTTATCAATAATTGCCATTTTAGTAGGACTAAACCTAGATGTTTGTCTGATCAGTATGAAAGAAGTCAAAAGCGAGTAGGATGTTTAGAGTTTGACGTTGGTGAAAGAGTTGTGCTGAGAAGAGGAAATACAAGCAAATTTACTATTCCTGCTGTTGTTATAGGGAAGAAAGGTCATGGTGCGTATGAATGCAAGATTTGTAGTGATGGTAGATTGACTGTGGTGAATCAGAGATTTATGAAACGCATGAAGTGGAGTAATGCACTGAACACTGATTTTGATCGGTTATGGGAATTGTCGAAACCCAGCATATCCGAGAGTGTTTCTTTAAATTGTAATAGTGAAGTCCGCCGCAGTGTATCCAATGATTTATTACGGAACAATGAGCATCACTCAAGAACTCAACGTGATTTTAATCTTCGACCTAAGCGAACTGATCCTGCGAAATACCGTGTGTGATTCTATTTGAAATATATATGTCATGTGATTGTAATTCACCAGGGGGAGAATGTGGTGTTTCGTTGTTTATTCTTATCAATAATTGCCATTTTAGTAGAGTCTGTGTTTATATACAAGTAATTACAAATAAACGAAAGTATCAGAAGCGTATCGTGTTCTACCTCGTTATTAAGCATTGTTGAAATACAACAGGCTATTCGTGAAAATGTAGGAGTTGCATATCCCGGTGCTCTAGACATCCCACAATGGTTAGAAATAGAAGGTTGGAAGAAGCTCTATTCCTCTTTCAAAAGGAATTACCCTAATTCACGGTCGTTCGGAGAAAGCGAAACTAGAAAATAGCTACTGAAAAAGCGAAAATAGCTACTGAAAACAACGCAACAATGTGTTCTGAGCAGGGTTTTCAACTTTCGAAAGAATTTTTTCCTTTAATTCGCTTTCTCGTTGCGTTAGAGTACTAGCAACATTTATGCGCTGCAGCGAAGAATGTGCAACAGATTAATGCACCGATTAAAGTCGGGCTGTGTTAATGTAGGATTGTATACACATCTAATACATTAACATGCGTTTTTCTTTTTGTCAGGATGTTCTGTGAATTTCCATGTAATTCTATCTACATTTTTAATCACTCAAAAAGAAAATACAAGTAACGGAGACAGAACTGTTGACCCATATCTGCCGCTATATGTAGACATGTATTAATACCTTAACTTACCACATGCTGTCGGAAATCTGGTCCTGATATCTGGTATGAGGAATTCTGTAATCCTTTTTGCAAGAGGTTGCCTTTTTGTCTTTCATCTGTGCCACTTGCAAAGAAGCAGAATGTGCTGCCTATGCTCCTCGAGCGCAGCAGGAGTCCTTCTGTTGTAAATCACAGCAGTGTTTAAGTTATATAGATCATACGAATTGGAGTGGACGAGATTTGATAATATTGGTCCGGCTATAGCTACTGTCGGCATATAGGAGAACATGCCGATACTTCCCGATTTTCTAATCATCATCTCGGCGCAGCCGTCACCTAGCCGATGGGTACCGACAACTCCTGTGTCGGCATTCACTCACTGCGCCGATACGGTTGACAGCCGACACTGCCCGACTAATTGACGAGGCATCGCCGACGATTTTTTTGAACATCATGAATGCAATCATGTCGTTATATTCTTAAACGATAAATAACAACATGTCTAGGCCTATATATATGTAGAAACTTTCAACAACGATGACAATTAAAACTTCAAAACATCACTAAAGCCAATTTGATAACGTTATTAAACATTTGAAAACCTAAGCTTATTATTTCATAACGCTATTTTAATTATCATTAGCGTTATTATTTGATAACGTTATTTGTAAATTCTAAAATCCGTTAGGATAATTTGGCGTTAGGTATATTAATCTAACATCATTCCGTCATGTACTAACGTTATTCTTCTAGCATCTAGCGGATCTACCGCTGTGCAGCCGTTACTTATATATTACTTATACCGTTACTTCTGTGAGTGTGTAGGCTAATTAATTTCTATAGATTGAAATGCTCAATTTTGAATGAAATTGATAACAACGTTCGATTTTCGAAACATCCAGTTAAATACACTGTAGGTCAACATTTTGATGTTCCCGTGGGTAGACCAAGTTTTATGAAGTTTGAACTGGTCATCACAAATACTCGGAAACTAAGTGAGTCCAAGCTTATGTTTTTGAGGAGTAACAACGAATGTATGCGGGGATCCAAGACCCCCGTGGGTTGGATAGGCTTAATTATCGTGCACAAAAATTCTTCATGAAGTTCCGCTTAATTGAAAATCAACGGCCATAAATATACCGATGTAGGGAGTAATTATTGTTTTATCAGCCACAATTTGATTATTAAGAAATCTACCGTGAAGGAGAGGAAATTGAGCAATTTGAAACCACTCACTTTGCTTCATAAAATTTGCATCAGTGACGACAAGTGTTTCCTTCATCGAAGAGCAACAGTGGCTGTTGCTACAGCTGTTTCCAAGCTACCTACAAAATTCCCTATTCAAATAGTTCAAATTAGCAAAACTAAAATAAATTAGAAAGCACTTCACAATCAAAATGCACGTCGATCGTTCCCTATAGTTAGACTTGCTCTCCAAATACGCTTAGAAAATGAAGAATGCAGAGTGGATGCTAATGACTAGAGCTCGACAAAATAGTTTATTTGTCAAGAAGGAAAAGCTTTTTATTTAGTTGGTAAAATTCTTGAAATAGTGTTTTAAGTTTATTCTCTTTAAGTAGTTATGCGATGGATCGATAAACATTTTTAAACTATATTTACTTACAATATCCTTTACAAAATGTTGTAAAACTACCTCGAACAAAAAACAATTTCAATTAATCACAAAAAGTCATCAGCAAGATGACAGTCAACAATTATTGTAATAAAAGTTAGATGCGGTGAATATGCTCCTCTGTGAGACTTTGTCTCCGGTCCGATAGTATCATCTTGCAGTTACTGAAGGACCTCTCTACATCCACTCGCTGACACAGCCGCACAGAAGCTCAAATATTAAAGTGTCATTGGGGCCATGCAGTCAGGAACGTCTGTATACAGCCTCCACGTAGATGTTTGCCATTTCGGATATAATTTTGAAGGCTGGATTGTTTGTCAACTTGGTATCCGACATCGTCTGCAGCTTCTCTCCAATGGCACCCGAGATATTGTTCATTCATTTCCTCCCATCTACCATTATTTGTCATGTATCAATCAAAGTAAAGCCTTGAGTCTCCAGTTGTTTGATGGAAGCAGGCAGAAAGAGAGATTGCCGTGGATGATTGATGAGAATTCATGATGAGAAGTGGAATTCGAATTAGCTGAAAACTGGCTGATTGAGATCCATTTAATTGCCGGTCCGAGCATCGCCTACAATTCAGTGGTTCTCAACCGGTGGCCGTGGCCCCCTTAGGGAGCCACGAGACCATTGGCTGGGGGCCACAAGAAGACCACATGCACTTCGCCGAAGTTGCTGTGTTTATCAGCATGGATAATTGCCAGGTTAGGCTACTCGACGTCACAGAAACGGATGGGATATTTATATAAATAAAATAAGGATGTTGCTTGAGCATCATTGGGCAAAAAAGTAATCAGAAACTTTTTGCCAAGTATTTGTCTGCTTCGAGTACATAACCGAACATCGAAAAATTCGTGCAAGAACAGATGTCACACTGAATCTCCGGTCGATGTTCTTTTCTTGTATATTTGATGTATTATGCTTAATTCACCATATTGTTGGTTATTTTTAATTTCGCACAGCTATTACATTTTACTATTTATCTGCTACAAATCAATTGTTGAAATCAATAGTGAAGCCAGAAACAAATCAAATTCGTATATGATTATTTGCTTCAACTCCAGTTTGTTCAGAATATCGGTACTCTTAATTTATAGCGACACAATTTAAATATACTTATGTATCGTAGGGGTTGAAGAAACTTGGAGAAAGAAGCAACAAAGAAATTGAATGAGTAATGAATTGCTATCAGAAATTAAGCAGGGGACCACGGAAAGTCCAATGGCTGGGAAGGGGGTCACACATTATGCAAGGTTGAGAAGCACTGGCCTACATACTAGTTAATGAAAGCCTCGAATCATCTGTTAATTGATTGAATTTGATCAAAGTCATGAACAGAAATTGATATTGGATTCTCATTCCGAAAAATAGTTGTTTTATCTCTAAAGTAGTCAAAATAGTTGAAAAACCATTATGTGTAGCTTAAATTAATTGTTCTCAGTAACGGTTCTCAGATGGCATTGGCTTGATAGCTAATTTCAGTAAGGAATTAGTCCCAAACTCTCAATGTCACACAATTTTGCATTGTTGCATTCATTGACACGATCCAACTTAATTGGATGAAACGCGCTATTTGAGGCTTTAAGTAGCACACTGTGGCTGTCATTGTCGGTAATAGATCCATCTGTGTTAACAATTGCGAAACTAAGCACTTGCATAGTCCTGAGCAACTGAGCGATGCATGCAGTGCAATGTGACATTCAGGCAGGTCAAGTCAGACAATGTTCAACGGCAAGACCATTTCAATTTTCAAGAGATGATTTTCCATCTCTCACGCACGATAAAGCACTAGTCGCCGCCATGTTCTTAGATTTACACCGGGAATCATCAACAATGGCTGAAGTAGAACATCTTTTTCAAGTAGCTCCTAATTTGGCTGAATTGACCGCTTCAAACAAGTCAATCAAAGAAATAGCATTTTCAGTAAAAGACAAATTCTGAACCAAAGACTTGCAGATTCCACTTGTAAGCGATTTGTCCATAGGATTCACTCCGACAGTTAGGCAGTTCAGCGACGATATTGCTAAAAGTTAATTTATTGTTGATTATTCTATCTTTACTGTTCCTTGTTGTAATGCTCATGTCCATAGAGTAGGGATATATAGGTAGAGTGCCGACTCAAAAAAAAGTATTTGCATACAGTAAAATTTTTTATATGAAAATATTCAGTTTTTTGAGGAGATAACATTCACGTCGTCCAAAAAAGTATTTGAGCAGTTTTAAAAAAAGTCAAATTTTTTCAAATTTATATAGTACCGAGATGACGCTCCTATATAAGTGGTACGAAAAAAAGTTGGATTCCAAAAAGAATGAATATTTGTAATAAGCATTCAAACTAAGCGGAAAAAGCCGATTGCATTGGGAATTTCATGAACCGCATTATAATGGAAGTCTTCATGGAAAAGTCGAGATCTTATTGTGCTCTAGTGGCTGAAATTTCATGTTTTTAATTGAATTTGCATTGGCATGAATTTGTGGTTCACTAAATTTATGTTTCACTTCTTGAATCTGAATGGTGATGTAGACCCATTTGCATCTTTCAAAGTTAATTGCTGGTTAATTGAAATCATTGTCTTTGATTCTGTTATTATGCTCTACCAGTGGCAGGTTACTTATAATATGATCACGCTTAAGAAGATTCTCTTGAGGTTCAGCATGAACGCAAAGAGTCATCGAGTTGTTAATTTAACCAACATTACCTCATCAAGGCTGCCATGACAAGGAGGATCTGCAAAATACCATCATTCCTTCTGCAATACTATCATGATCAGTCAATTCCGTGGTAATTTCTTCAATACTAGAAAAATTTGCATCTCACATAAACCAACTGTATCGAGTTCATTTAATAAAATCGAAAGTGTATACACATTGGAGATTTAATAAATGCGGAGTTACCACTCTGCCTGATATATGCTCTATGCTCTATTCTATGCTCATGTCTACACATCAAAAGGTACAATTTCAAATTTCTGAATACCATTTGACCAGAAACACCAAAGCTATACTTACCATTCATTATTTTTTCTAAAAATTGATGTGATCAATTATTCTGAAAGCATCTTGAAATGCATGTTGTACCACTCATAATTTTGTAGCTAAATTCTATTTTAAATGGCAATCAGATCGGAAGTTCGACTAATCGCATATCGGAGCTTAACTTTTTTAATTTAGAATCGGACAATCGAATCGGACTTTTGAGCTAGCTAGCGTCGGATAATCGGGATTCACACTTTTAATTTCACTAATCGCACCCGCCTCAAAACATTACTCAGAAGAAAGTGAAGTAAAATGATGTTCAAGATATTTGCTATCGTGGTTTTGATTTTGACGAGAGCACGCTTCGGAAACTCTTTTTTGAAGTCACTTGCTTTTCATGCTAATTTCATGTAACTAACTAATTGCTCATAAATGACATATTTGTCATGCCCATTGATCAAACGATTAATTAAAGTATCACACACCATTGTTGTCTCTTTTTGGTCCTGCAATGTCCACTGACAAGTGATACCCGAGCGAAGCACGGTTGCTTGAACACGGCTTGCTATTTGTCTATTGTCTTTAAAACAATTACAATTTCCTACTTTGCTTTCAATTTCTATGTCAATTCAAAAGCACCAGTGTAGCTCATTCGTATACTGGAATTACTTTTTGGAGTTTCGAAATGACCGTCATGACTCACATGTAAGATCCCTCTGAACAGTATTACTATTTGACTTAAGATGCATTACCGGACTCCTGATAAATAAATGCAATTCTAGGGAAGTCGCGATGATATGGACACTATTCATTTAGCATCGATTTATCGAGAAGTGCGAGCAGATACAGCCATAATTTTTATAAAGCTTCTGATACCAGTTAGCATCTCTATGTTATCCAAAGCCATGTGAATAACCAAGAGGCTTATTTACTGCATTCGAAGCTGCCATCATCTTTTGAGGAAAAAATCTGTCGGGCTGATATGGACACCTATCAATACCAATGTATTTTACAAAACGAACAAAACAGAAACTAAAAACAATTACTTCCATCGTAACATTGGAAACCAAACGTTTATTTAAAATTGTTTCAGAGGACACTTGTAGGACGAAATTGCTCCAAAAAATTATTCGCACACCAAAGCTCACAAAGTCCACATCTCAACCCATCTTCTTTCGCAATTGCGCAGTCAGCGTCACAACAACAGCATATTTGATCTTCGACTTTTTTTGATATATCTTTTTTTGGTTGCTTTAAACTTTTCGGACTGAAAGCTGATTTAAAGGGTTATGAGCGTGATACAATCTCACGAGTAAGTTTTCTATAACGAGGAAAAATACGCTTTTGTTTTCCTTGTTAGCTTCTTTCCGATGGAAGCAATAGGACGTGGACTGAAACTGAAAAGAGTGTAGATGATTTGAAACATCTAAGTGAAAAAATTACGAAACATGAAAGTTGCGAGTTGCGACAAGTTATTATAACTATATTTAATTTCGAGGAACTGTTTTATCATATTGGGCCTTACTATCACTGTTTTCGATATACGCAGGATCTGCCGCTAAAATAATTGCCGCCTTTACCGGTACGTTTGTAAATTGTGACTCGACGTCAAACTTAAATTTGTCTTTCTCAGCATCAATTTCTTGAATGAATTGGTAAGTTGAGCTAAGGATATACTTTGTGTTGATTTGCTTTTTAATTATTCCTAACAAACCGTAGTCCGTAGTGTCAATGGTGCTGACAATTGGTCCTGCTTCTTTACGTACTTCCCTTACGTGCTGCTCGTACTTTCCTTATGAATTTTAATTGACCATATAATTTACCTATTGAGCTACCAGAAGGTAGAATACCCTTGAAAGTGCTAATTGGTATAGTCGGCTTTACATTCGTGTATTTGTTCAAAAATTCGTTAAGCTCGCAAATACGTCACATGTAGTTTGTTCATACGGCTTAAATTCATAATCGCTTCAGGAGATTCCCATCGCTTTTCTATCCACAACTTTGTTAGTTTCCTGTTATGTATATACCCTATCTACAACATGTTTTAAGGAACATTCAACAATTTCATATATACATGCTTTGTATAAGACTGTGTACTCTGACTGATCGATTGCTGAGACTGATGAAGATAGATTTTAAAAAAGTACGAAGCAATATTGCTGTTTTCCATAGTCAGAAATTTTTTACTAATATAACAGAGAGCATGGTATTCCAACTAAACAATTACGACGTATTGAAAAACTGGCATACAGGACAAAAAAACAGAAACTAAGCATTAGATATTTTCAAAAATGTAAATTCTTGCACGTATTGCCAAAATTCCTTGTCGCAAAATTCCCGTCTATTATAGCAACAAACAGATGTAGTGATAATTCATAATCACGTAAAACATATCTTAAAACGACGCAAGCGGAATGTCACTGAACTTGAGATAAAATACTTACTCAATAAATTTTCTCTGGTAAAGTATACGAGTATGCCGTCTTGAAAGTATGTATGTATAAAGTCTCATTGAAACATTTTATAGATGCACACAATAAAAGCTAGCAAAGCTCTGGATAGAAAAACGATGGGAAGCTCCAGACGTGATAATGAGTTTATGCACTTAAGAAATAACGGTATATGAAAAAGAAGCATTGCGTCATCATATGAAACACCATATGCTACCTAGAAAGATAGACACATAAACGACGATATGAAACTAAAAAGCCACCCACCGCATGTGATAACTTGTCGAAAGACATGACACACGAAGTTGAAATGATCAAAAAAAGAATTTTAGATCAGTGAAATGAGAAAATAATTTTCTCACAAACGACTCCAGAGGCGACTCAGTTGGCAACAAGGTGGCAGAGATTGATCAATCTTCATCAGGAGAAATGCAAAAAGAGGGCTTTTTTGCTCTTTTTGTTTTTCTCCAGATGAAGATTGGTGAATCTCTGTCATCTTGTTGAAGCAAGTAAATTAGCTGCAGATCTTTAACTGCATCGATCTTTAGGAATAGCACATGTGTATGCTGATGAATTATAATGCTACCTGCCGTATCCAATGGAAACGTACTCTTGTGACAGGAATGATAAAAAATTGATGCTCAAGCTGAGTGCTGTTTGACATTAAGATGAAAATATTGCAAAAATTCTATTGAGCAATTCGCATACCACTGACTTTATCAATTCTTTGATAAAGCTATTAATGATTTGATGACTGTCTTGTAGAGGTATGGATATCAGGTATATAAGGGCAGTATGGAATCAATGGTTGATATGATATTACTTTTCATCCATCGCTAATAAGCAGTTTCATCTGATAACAGAATATTATTGAAATAAGGAATGGAAGGGAATGAATGGCTATGTCAAAACTATGAATCAGAGAATTATGAACTATGAATCTTGCCATCTGAGACCTACCTTATGGGTCAGGCTTCAAGATGACATTTTCGTCGTATAGCCACATGGCATTGAGACTTTAGAGCCCCTCCATTATCACTTGAACAGCCGAGACACAATATTCAACTAAAACTCAATTATCATGCAAATTCTATTCATTGCTTGGACCTACTCATTTATCGACCTTCTGGCTGGAATCGCCTTCAACATTGCATAGCCTTTAATTCCGCTTGCTATAGAATCTTAACAAAAGATTCTCACCACGAGCCTCATATTTTCAAAGGAATATTATGCTTACAAATTTTGAGATGGGCAACCCGTTCATCTACCTCCGAGGATTTTGCTATTACGGTCAAAACAGCATTCTCACAAGATATTGAAATTTTCTTTCAGCAGCATT
>CAJQUW010008758.1:0-59669 GCA_907163375.1 Prostheceraeus crozeri
GTCACAATACATGTAAAATATCAACACAGTAAGTTACGAGTGAGTCTCTAACAGTATCCGCTAACTTCTTGCCCAAGCATTTTCAGGCGAGAGATACTGTCATGATTTGTTCACCGGCTTCACGTGTTGATGAGAGCAGGCAGTCTTTCCCTAATTCTAAGTCTGTGCTCGGAGTACCTTGGGACAGGATCGTCTTTGGTGGATTGGCGAATATCTCAATCAATAAAGACGTAAATTTAGACTTGGATGATGTGTTGCAAACACTCAGCTTGCAAAAGAGAATGTTGCAGTTTGCAATCTAAAGCAAATAGTTGTATTCAGATGAAATAATGCTTCTTTTATTACTTTCATTAATTCTTTTCATCACTTGCCATGTACCTGGTCTAATTCAGTTATGACGTTGTGCAATGTATGCAAAAATCACATTTTGTAAAAACATCATCACTTTCCTGCTAGCTTAACTCCATATTACTGTTCCTCTATGATATAAAACCAGCCTCCTCCCCCAAGCGCGCTCCAGTCATATTCTATGGCTATTACGATCAGTCAATTCCGTGTTTCCATACGTGTTAATTTCCGTAAAACCGTAGAGCTGCATATCTCACATGTGCTACTACGTAACAACAAGAGTTCAATAAATTAAATCGAAACTGCATTCACATTTGGAATTTAATTAAGACTGAGTAGCTACTCAACCTATAATATACTTAACTCTACAATTTTGTTTATGTCGTGTTCAAGTTAATTATTCTCATGAACGAACAATATTGCATGATGAAGGATTACACTCAGCTACAACCACAAGAATAATAAAATGATGAATTACTGGTTCATTTGTAAAGCGCCATCAATTTCAGTCAAGCTAAATGATATTTTTGTGATAATGAACTTATCCCCATTAGATGCAGTGTGATCGCAGCTCATTGTGATAAAACTTCAGTGAATCTGTTGTTTCATAAAGATCAGCTCATGAGTGTTTGAAAACCAGGTCCTCTATCAATTTGATGCTTTTGTTTTTGCATTTACTTACTTTCGCATCATCAATCATTCTATAAAGAGGCTTTTCCTATGGAGCATTTTTCTATCCAGCATTTTCTATCGGTGATATACAGGTCGAATGTGATAGAAGCAATACCGCAAAACACAGCTAGAATGAATTGTCTCTTTGTTGCACATCCATGGTCACCTTTCGCTGAGTTTCAAATCCAATAGAGAGAGAGAGAGAGAGATGTTTATTGACAAGTAAAATGAAACTCAGAAAACACAAGTCAATGCAACGTTTCAGTATTTCATTGATTATGTAGTTTGCAGAGAAGCGATCAATAGTGGATAGTCAACTACAAAAAAGTAGAAAAAAAGTAGCGGAAGCAAGAAGTAGCGGGTGTGCAACAGCAAAACATTTTGTAATTTTTGCCAAAAAAGAATGATTCGCGGATAAGTAGAAACCTGCTTGCTAACAATTGAAATGCAACAGTGGTGTGAAATCTAACAGTGGTGTGAAATCCACTAGAGTAAAATAAGAAAGAGATGTGTTTCAGACATTTCAATGTTTTGTTATTCTTTGTATTATAGGCATAACTTCATAGCAATAGCACCAGTTAGAAAATATACTTCAATTTATTTTTCACAAAATATCATGTCAACCGTATTTTTTAAAATTTCGCACTGCCCTGACCTTCAACATTGCAGGCTGTGACATTTTGGCACATGCCTGTCCAAAGCTTGTCAAACGACTATAGTGCGTATCTATGTTCATTTTAGCGAATATAGTCTTGAAGAGTTGACTTATTGCTTGCCAGGACCTCGTCTGATCCTGTCTTTCATTAAATTTCAAAGCCTCTAACTTTTCCAGGAAGCGCCTAAAGGACCATCTAAATAACATGAACGATCTCAGCAGCACCTATGTCCTATTTCTTGCAAAACTTTTTACCAGGAAATTGTCTGTGATGTAATCAAATCTATAGCAGCTGCCAGTATGCCTATTTAGGCCCATCTTCACGAGCTGTCAGAGGCTGTTGATTTTCCGGCTGGATGTCTGACAGAAACATAGGTTTTAGATTTTGTCAAAAACTTTCCTGCTATTTGAACTTTGTACTAATTCTTCTCTAGGAAGAAAGTTTTATCAAAATCCATCATACCATCCGTTTCAGAACCATATTCATCAGGAACACATCTAAAACAATATTCTAAGGGCTTCGAAATGCCTCTTCGTACGTACTGCGCTCTATGCGCAAATCTGCATGTCCAACCGGCATTATGCTGAAGACCTACAACCATTTATCCGGCTTCTGTTATTATACTGCTATCCTGCTATATGTAACATGCCCTCACATATTTCGAAAAACTCACCATATTAGAAAGAAGGGCTTTTTGGATCGTCGGAGATGTGTCTGAAACCCCTTTACTGGCACTGAGGATCCTACTATGCGAGGCTATTCTCACACGTAGCTGCAGATCCAGACCATCCTTCACTTTGTGCAGTTTTGTACTTAATTTATTTTTCCTTGTACCTTCTCTGTTAGAATCTGTCTATTTCTAATTCGAGTTTTGTTCATTCATGCCTGTGTTACTTGTGATGCACTCACCGACTTCTTATGTGAGTCAAATAAAGATGGCATGGTGTGGTGGTATGGTGTATGGTGAACCCTCGATCGTTACTCCTTGTGGCACGTGCGCTATCTTGAATAATCGGAAATATTGTCAGAGCCATGCCATTAGCATGGCATTAGGCACTTTCCAAAAGGAAATAACCAATTTTTGTTCATAATAATGGCATAAATTAGACTGCAATTTATGAATTTGTAATGAATTGTTTAATGTAATTTTGTGCTATTCTTTGTCTCATTTCATTGGATTTCACACCTCTGCATTCAGAATTAGTCTTGTCAAAGTTACAAATAATGTACATGCATATAGCCAATAAAATCAAAATGAATTTAATTCTAATAGTGTAGCAAATTAGTACATTGATTTGCATTAAGAAAGTGAAAGCTATATTTTTACTGACTTTGGAGAGATAGGCTCTTGCAGAGATAAAGATCATCTGAATAGTTTATATTCTGCATATCGAAGTCTTTTATATTGAAGCGCATCATTTATAACAAAAATGCTGTCAGATGGATAGCACAAACTAGTTATTGCTGCAGCTTTGGAGGTGCAAAATGATCAGTGTCAAACATTGAATTTCTAATTTAGCTGAAACAGGCCGGATATACCATTTCGAACATTGTAGACACCGACATCTTAGGTGAATATTTTAATCGAGTATTTTTTAGGTGAATAATTTTGCAGATTTAAGTTGTTAATTTAGGTGAATTAAGGATCCCCTAAAATAGCTAAATTATTCATCTGGAGCAATTTTATGCTTTGTTCATTTTTTGTTTCTTCACTTCTCGTTGTCTAATTTGCAAACGAATGTATTCCAAATGTACGTAAAAATTGATAAGAGATGATAACAAGAAGTGACGAGTTGTTACTTTAAATGTGATTCGGAGCAATTTTATTTCATACTATAGCAATAGTGTAAATTAGACAGCAACGACTGTACATATTTCGCGAACAGATCAGTTTACTTCAAATGTCATTGATGCATTATATGCTTAATATTATTGATACAGCTACACAAGCTGCGTGTATGTTATTCAATGTGAGTCGTCTTTCTTCCGGCTATAATATTAATTCGTCACGATGATTTTCTCAATGTGTTCCTTAGTCTGTATTTGCTGTATCAAGAACTAACGATCTCTCAACGTCTGCACTATCCAATGAAGCAGCAGCAGCAGCATCAGAAGGTGTCTGATGAAAATCCTGCGGGTGCATCCATCCTTTCACTCATCATAGTATCTGATGAAGTTCAGATAACCCTTGATTTTTTGAGATTACATGCACGCCATAATATAAAATTGGCAACGTTTAGTTGAAAAGAAAACAACTTAGGTGCTTTGACAAAATAGCTGGAATTTGGGTAGAAAATATGTTTTAGGTGATTCACCTACATTGTCGCTGTCTAATTATTAGAAAGAGATAAGCATGTTTCACATCATCTACTAAAAGCATGAATGAATATAAACTGATTTAATTTATCTTTTGACTTATGGATATAGCAATTTTTCAATTGATACGATTGATGGCATTGATACGGCATTAAAAGCGTTTATTAGGATCCAGGAAAAAGATTTGAAATATTAGTAGCAAACATCAAATTACAGATATAACGGCTTACTAACCAGAGTGCAAATTAACTTGGAGAAAATCTATGAGATAGAGATAAGTGATCAAAATTTGCCTTAAAAGTAAATCGAAACTTCAAAACTTGCCGGCAATTGCTGCCGATGGTGCCCGGGAGACTGCCGGTAATTATAGTCCCTCATAACACTAGTATGATTCAAGTACGAATAGCCCGACAAACAAAGACAATCCGCGGATTTCCGTCGGAATTCCGTTTCTAGTCCGTAAGATCCGCGGACTTCCGTCGGCCTTCCTTCCGAAGTCTGCTTGTTTGATGGGAGATGTCTGGCTTGGTTTTTGTTTCGAAATGTCCATCCAAATGCAAACCTTCATGTTATTTGATCTCAATAAACTTAATTCTTTCTAATTTGAAGGATAAGCCATCTCTGAAACCGGCGTGCAAATAAACTCAACTCCGGTAAGAGCCGGTAGAGCGTAGCTGGGAAGGCTGCGCATTGGTAATAACTAGGGCAGCCCAAGTACTATGACGCATTATAAGGCGTCATAAAGTATTATAAAGTGCGGCAAAGTTATAATATTTAATATAGGTATTCTAAAGTGATATTTTTGAATTAAAGGTATTTTCTAGGAAACATCGTCTCTTCTTGCAAATAATTTTTCTTTCATAATGAACGATCGACGTATTTCGCCGAGCATCAAGTCAACGGAAATGTTTCGTGCCCCTATCCGACGCCGCACCCTACACGATTGTTGCAGTGAAAGATTGAACATTGCGTTACCAAACTTGGTTCTTGTAAACTGTGTTGCACATCTTCTAGCCAGCTGTGCTATGAAGATCAGAAATTGATCGGTTGGCTCTTGCTTTCGATTAAAATTCACTTTAGCAGTTTTAAAGCCGCTGCTATCAAGAGCAAAATAAGAAGAAACTTATTTCACCACAGGTAATTGTTATTCGAAGGGCTAATTGGTTGAAAACTGTATAGTATCAAAAAGTTGAACATTTGACAACTTTGGCAGAAATAGTATTCCTTCAGAAATGATTATTGTCCGTAATGCTGAGGCAAATGATAGTCCCTAGTAAGAGGCATTATCAACGATTGCAGTTTGCCAATAAAGCATTGGTTGAGTATACAATTTGCAATGTTGCGTCTGCTTCAGAAATTTTGTAGATTGAGCTCCAGATTGACGCCTGTCATTTGAAACCTGAAATGTCATTGAAGTAAACAATCTCTTGAATATTATTTATGCTTTTTAATAATCCTCAGATGCTTTAAGATGCATTATGTGCAAAATGAGTAAGTGTAAGTCAGCATCTACTTCTGTATCACTCTCTAAGAAGAAGAAATACTGAGAAAGTGTTGTATTTTTGAGTGACCATTTTGAAACATACATGTTGTTTTATCACATTCTACAAAATGATGAGAACAGCTGCGAGTTGGAAACTTAGATGTAGAGTCTGTGAATGGAACATGATATGTGTGTTTTCATTATGTATTATAAGGTAATACATTTCAGATCAATTAAATCATAAATTTGTATTCTTTAAGCAATGGGTTGCCCTACTAATAACTATTTTATCTACTTCCTACAGCTAAACAAATACCGCGGTTCAATCAGATACACTTGGCTGGAAATTTCGACAACCTTGCGATGCTCATTGTCATTTCCCAAATTCTTGCGGAGGAGACATCAGCCTAATTGAACGGCAAATAGCCACCAACTTTAAGATTGCTTAACTTTGTGAGAACTATCTAATAATATCTTAGTAGTAAGTGATAAAGAATTGACCGTCTTGCTCACACACAAGGAGATTTCGCTGCTAGTGGTATTTGGCGGAATCTTACTAATTCAGTGGTAAATGCGGAATATCAGCATTACTGCGTTATTTTGCTTCTTTACTGTTTGATAGAACGAACAATTGGAAAGCAGCCGAATAATTACAAAAATCTCATATTGACTTTTTGGAATTCATTAATTAACCCTATGAAAATTAGGTACATCTATTCTTTCCCCCATATTTTTCAAGTTTTACAAATACATCAAATTTCATCAAACTAAGTCACATTGGACTTAGAATAGACTTCATCTGTCACAGAGTGACATCACAACACGACTGAGAAGTCTTACTTGAACCCTGGGATGAAGGACTGGTCCCTTGGACACTCAGCTAGAATACAAGGTACAGCTGTGATCTTGAACTTCGTGTGATTGTTGTCTACAGACAAATGACAAGCAGCTGTCTAATTCTGAGGCTGTAAATGTTCTACAAGTCAGATAAGAGGAGTTTACACACTCAACGGTATGCGACGATAACTAACTGCTCTTAGGAGCAAGAGAAGATCGCTGACGGTGCAACACTCCCGGGTGTCAACAACAGAAATGTGGGGGGGGGTGGGAAATAGAAGTACCGAAAATTGTAACATTGTAATGAAAATTATACTGATAGTCTATTTGTCAGCATCGACTAATTGTATTAAATTCTGTGACCAGCCATGGGTAGGCAGTAGTATTATTGACTCATCTGTCTCAATCTGCTCTTATTGTAAATGCAAAATCAAGACGCTGATCAGCAAGCCTGTCATGCTCGTAAACTTAAACTATTGCATCTTAATTTAAGTTTGAGAACTGAGCGTATTGGCCTAAATATATTTCAGGATTTTGAATAACATTAAAATCACGGTCTAAAAGTGAAAATGTAGAATTTACGACCATGTTCATAAAAATGCTTAATAGCTATGTTTTAAGCTCGTGTACAAAACCATGTGTAGATAGTTTTTTTTCAAAAACGCATTTGGAGCTTTGTTTTAAAAATTCTCTTTTCCCCTTTGATCCCAATTCTTCCTCTACATGCTCCCCCTTTTCCTCTTTAAATACAGCTACTAAATTGACATTAGAAACCTTGGTATATAAATAAAACAAGCAATACTTCAGTTACGATGATGTAAATCAGCTATACGATATTTACAGCGATATCAAAGAAAAATAAATAAAATATTGTACGACATTTCAGATGTCTGAATGCTTCCATTTTCAAGGAACAGTCAGTTTTCCGAAACGAAGCCTCGTACATGAAGCGCATTCTTTGACTTTGCTTTTAATTATCGTGACTGAAGTCTAACTTCTACATATAAATCTGTAGGAAAATGTTCTCCCACTATGACGATAGAAGAATATGGTATAATTGTGTTTTTTGTTAATATGCGGACGATTGTACCGCATGAATGTAAGTGACTATCAAAGCCATCTACACACTTGCAAAATACATTTACTAGGGTTATTCAATCAAAATAAATATCTATCAGTTTGCATATGTAAATCTTACATCGCACGTCACTCATGCAAAAATAGAGAAAAAATGATATAGATAAATGTTTTCTCAAAAATGTTGCTTAAAAAGCATGCTTTAGCAACATGATTTTGAAGCAAGATCACAGGTTTAGTTCACCTGGTTCGAATCCTGCCAGCCGCACATCTTTTCCATGGCAATTTGATCCATCACTTTTTTCATTTCATTCTAGTTGCCTATATCGGTGATTGCATTGGCGACATGGTTTATACATAGAAATTGACAACAATAAAACCTCTAGAATGGAAATTAAGCTTCATGCAATGCACAATAACGGCACATAAATCGCACGCATTTTCACTTAGATGTATCTGCCAACGTCTGTATGATTGGGTTAGAATCAGTCACATGTGTAAATCGAAGCTTTTCATTGGTGGTTCATGCCCCAACTTAGTTCCCCCGGATGTGCCGCGACCTTGAGTCAATTTCCATTCTAGTCAACTTCAGATAAACAATATATTTCTATGGGTTTATAAGACGCTTTGGTGGACAATCGATCCCCAGCTACTTGCCTTAATTTCGACAGTCACAATCGTGACGAGATACCTATAGAATTCATTAATCATAATTGCTGTGACAACTACTGATAGATCGTGGTGAGGGTTTGATCTTGCCAATTGACACGGACGTATGCAGGCGGTTTGTAGATCAGTTGGTAGAGCATAGGTCTAGTTGACACGGGTCGTAGGATCGAATCCTGCCAGCCGTACAACTTTTGCATGGCAATGTGATGTATCATATATTTCATTTCATTCTATTATCAATTGAATAACCCTAGCTTCGCATATAACCGGAGTTTCACGATTTGATCGATTCTAACAAACCTATAGGCCTATTACTGTGCTCAACGCTGTGAAGGCTTTGAGTGATCAGCTCACGGATAGAAAGCAATCACGTCTTAATGACTAAATATGAAAATGTGAAAAGAAATGTGAATTTGATATGTAAATAAATTTTAAAATATCTGACTGTTGTCAATTCGGCAGAACCCTAAGAAACTGCAGAATTTTGATACTTCGGAATCCCCACATCAACCGCATGTGGTGTAGAGTGCAACTCCGGTGTTGCCTGCATATTATAAATAAATTGCTGTAAATGATGCAGTATATCACATTAACAGATTCTTTCAAGAATTAATCCAAATGTTAATTTAGATATAGCAATCATCAAATATCAATGAATGCCCGAGAAAAAAAACGCATCAACTTTACCAAATATTTGGTATTTACTTGGAAAATTTATAAGATTTGAATAGTTTAACAAACGTTTTGGAAATTTAACAAATTTAGGAAATGTGTTACAATTGCCTAACAAATATTTGCTACATTTTGTATGTAAGTCGATATTAACGAATTTTGCGAAATTTAAAAAACGTTTATCAAATGCCTAAGTAATATTTGTTTGGTTATCCAAACAAATGATTTTTTTGCATTTACTAAGTTTGATGAAAGAAAAATCTTGCAATAGGCAGGATCCGCTTATGAGTAACTGTCGTAAAAGGCGGTTTTAATTGCATGGTGATTTCAATGTTCGGTAACTTCACCCGTACAATTTTTTGAACTCATGCATATCACAAGGATGATCATCAGCTCTCATAAACTCTGATTACAATCATCTCTCAATAAAATAGAAATGCAACGTCACAGGAAATACCCAATAATAAAGTCTGTACTATATCACAGTTTTGCGTCGTTGATAACTGGCTGATTTTTTTGCCATCAAACTTAATTAAATGATTGAATAATGGAATAATTGTCAGGAAACTGTTGATATTTTTCTATGATGGCACCAACAATTTCTTTCAAATCTTAAAGAGAGTGCATTATGTCATTTCCATGGATATCGACATATGAAACATGTGGGCCTGAAATGTGCATGTCTACTATTATTTCGAGTATTTTATATATGCCCATTTATATTTGATGAAATGGTGTGTATAAAATAAATATTCAGGTGACTTCATCACTACTCTCTCTCTCTCTTTCTCACTCACTCACTCGTTCCCCTTTTCTTCTTCTTCTACTCATTTTTCATCATCTTTCACATTCACTACATGTACACTGTAGCTACAATAGCAACAACATCAGTCATATATTTTCATTATTAAGGGAGCCGAAGCAGTTCTATCGGCACATATTTTGCTTCTCAAATTAAAGCATTTATTGAAGTTTCTAAGTTCTATACCGTGCCCATCAGCAAGTCGACTTTGATCAGTTTGCTCGTGTGTTCGATAAATTACTTAGCTAGTAATTTGCAAAACTTATGATATTAAATCAGTATGCAACTGAACCAAACAATTACATAAGCATCTCGCTCAGTCTGCGTAATCATATCTCGCTTCTATAACTTTCCGTCACTATATTAAGGAAATTCGCCACGCGCACGCAGCTGAGGAAGTTCGTTCACATTGTTGGCAGCCTGCTCGTGGCCGCATTCGGGAGCCATGAGCGGTCGATAATATTCTCTAGCTGCGCTGTGACTCAGCGTCCCTGCTTAATAATTATTATCCGCCCATCACGTGGAACAGAAAGCTGCGCAAGGCGCAGTAGCTTGTGCACTATCTCGTGGTCTATCGAACGCGTGTTTACGTTAGCTGCTTAATATTACAAAAGTCAGCGCATCAAGAGGATTTTTCTACTTACACACTTTTATTTATTCATCGTCGGTTTGTGATCACCTACGTTTTTTCATCATCTTGCTTAGCTATCATGCACAAAATGGAGCACAACTCGAAAATGAACACTCGCATGTAGTCAGTGAGTTCTTCCAGTCAATGAAGCCATCAAGTTCCTTTGATTTTTGCATCAGAATTAAAAATACACCTCTTGGATCAAACTACAGAAAAATGGTAAGCTTCTAAATGTTTCTGAATTTATTTTGTCAACTTAGTTTCAGCATTTAACTGCAAGTCTAGGTACATGTATTTGTAAATCCCGAAAACAAAATCAAAGGAGAGATTTGGTCATAGATTTGGGTTTATTGACCATGAACACGTAGAGACATTTCTATTATTGACTACTGCTATATCTGCTCTTAATTTTACAAATACTAAAGAGCTACTAGCGTCATACTTAATTTACTGATAACAAAATATCTCAATTCCTCTTAGTTCCTCATAGCAGACATATCACATTTTAGGAGTCCTACCAATACTTTGAATTCATTTGTGTAATCAAAAACCCAAGTAAAGCGATGTGTTTCTTGATAGGTATAATATTTATTTATATATAAATATTATAGCTATCAAGAAACACATCGTTTTACTTGGGTTTTCCATCACACAAATGATGTCACATGCCCAAGGCTTATTCACTTTGAATTTAATATGAGAATGTGCATGTATATCAGTTTTCACGACGACGTTTCTCGTTGAAAAATCGATCAAAAGTTGATTGTGTCGTCAAAAGAATCATAATCAAATTGGAATATGTTGAAATGGTAATATATTGTTTTCAAATTCATAATTTCTGATTGCTTACATTGAAAATAGCACAAACATCTGGTTATGTTGAGACAAAATAGTTGCATGCTAAAAACCTTAGAAAGTATGAGCACGAAAGAACTTAATTAGCGCATTAAAACCATTTTAATTTAGCACTTCAATATTTAGATATGTAGTATACTTGTGCAATAGTATCAATATTTGGATGACAAATAATTGAAAAAATTTTTGAAACAGTCAAACATGCTATAAGTCATAAAGTTCTATTTCAGGACTGCAAAAATTTTAGATGGAGAATGTTTTTATCAATGCGGACAAACTATTGAGCTATTCGATATCTGCTTAAGTTATGCAATTTAATCTATTTTCTGAAAGATGGATCCATCAAGGAAGCTTGTTTAAAAAGGTCACTATTTCCATTTTATATATGTTGAATTGAAAACCTGTAGCTACCGCCTATGATATTCAATTAATTTTTTCAGAATTGCCACATTTTAGAAAATGGTATCAATTTGACATTTCGAGTAGTTTAAGAAAAATGATCAAGCACATAAAAGGCATAGATGCTACACGACGGACTGCACGTTGTTGGCTACATGCACACTAATAAAGATCAGTCATGCGTTGCAGTCCAACAATAGGTTTAGTTTTGCAAAATCAATAATTTTTCATGCTTTACGATAAATATAAAACAATGAAAGTACAAACTCATTGCTACTCTTTTATTCAATTTGTGTTTACTAAATACAAATTATGCTTCGCACTTTTCAATATCATCGTAGGCCTAGCTATTATGGTCACATGTTAGTTGTAGGCCCACCATGAATTACCTGTAGAGATGCTGTCATATAAGCGGTAGACAAGATGACATTACGTGTGTATGTGTTTGCAGATTGTGATTTTAAACAAATTGTTTAAAATAAAATAAAATATCAAAATAAAATTACATGTGCGGTATTAAATACTATAATAAAAATTCAAGCATTCCTGAATATCTTCATCGCATGAACGGTTTACAAGCAGTCGGTAATAGTCTACATCTCGGTAAAGCTCTGTTCTAATTTGCAGATTGCATTTTTTGTAAAAACAGTTACCGGTACTTGAATATCAAAATAAAATTATTGATAAATACTAAGAGTATTGATTAAAAAAATAATTGATAAATTGTTAATGATCACAATTCAACCACTCTTGAATATCTTCATTTGCTATCAAAATTCCTAAGAATATCGCTTCCCACATTGTCAGAGATGAAATAATCCAAAAGCAGTTTTCTTAATAGTCTTTACTGTAACACCTAAAATTACTATAAATGATTTATCTTCTGAACTTTGAGTAGGCCTACCCATAGAATGTTAATTAAGATCCGTTAAGTTTGATAATTCTGCTCTGCACATCAGCACAAGATTTGTCTTCTTTTTTACAGGTGTTGATTGCTGAGGCTGTGTATCTGTCCATCGATGACTCAACACCTGATCTACATTCGGCTGCTTTTCCGTCTTGTCTTGTGAGCTAATTAACTCCGAAAACTACTGGAATTATTCTTTATCCATTAATCTCTCATACTCGCAACGTCCCAGCGATCGTCAGATTTGGACAACCGTGTTGTGGTCCAACCGCGAAGATGTTTTTTTCAGTGACCTCGTATCATCGCTTCAAACTTCATTTGGTAGTGACTGTTTCTCCGTTGAACTGTAAATTTTTCGTGATATCACCTCTATTCTTAAAAATGTAACTGATAACGGCGCGACGGTGTTTGACTCGAAATGACAGTGTTTCAGATGAAGTGAAATGCGTATTCGGGCTGTGGGCATGCTTTCTGGTTGGAAGGATTTCAAATGAAGAATGATCAAATCCGGATAGAGAAATTTCCTTTATGTTGATAAAAGTGATATTCATAAAAATTATTTGTATCGGATCGTTCGATGTGTGCTACTATATAAAACTCTGTTCATTTTCCAAATACGTATGAAAAATTGTATTTTTCAAGGATATCCATTCCTTCTGCTGTTTACTTTGGAAGCAGGGCTCAGTTTTTGTAATCTCTATGAATGTTATCGTACAAAGCATAATTTTAGCAAGATCAGTCATTTTATTCTAGTCATGCAGTTTTATATGCCGTACGGATTTTGAACGATTTTGAGCATGAATAATTCGAGCAGAGCGTTTTACTAGCTATCTTTTTGCCGAATTATAATTGTTTTGGTTTTCTATTTGATAAACATAAAACATTTCATACAAGAAGATATTTTTCATGAATTCAAATTTGCAAATGTTTCGTAATCGCCTATGAAGTAGGATAAAATTTGCTTATTATTTACTAAACATAACGGAACTAAACATAACTAAACATAACTAAACATAATTATAAAAGCTAGAAATAATTTGCTAAATGTTTTGTAAAAGTTTGGAAAATCTACAAAATATTTACTAAACATTTCGTAAAAATTCAGACAATTTGCCAAATATTTTGTGGAAGTTTGGAAAGTTTGCTAAATATTTAGTAAAAGTTTAGGAAATGTACTAGGTTTGATAAATATTTCTTAAATATTTCTTCAATGTTTAGGACTTTAATGCCAAGTACTTGGTAAGTATTTGTTAAACTGACAACGGTAATTTTACTCGGGTGTATTTTGATTGTTATTTATGATGAGTATGAAAACGGATTGCACTCAGAAGAATTATACATGATATTTTCTGCATCTTATGTCTGAAAACACTCTTCTAAAATACATCTTGATAACATGCGGTTTAAAAGTGCCGTTTCTTAGATTCAAACTTAGAATGATATCTTACTTTGCTTTTGATATGTTGTTAAACTGTTGCTATAAGCATTTTCGTTATCGATGATTTAATGCAATAATATCAATTATCCCCAAAGCGCACACTCCTACGTTTTTTAACTGACCGGTTATGCAAATATTATATGTCACTGTCATTGATCCGTAAACTTAGTAAAATTTTCGAAATATCAAAAATCAAGGTACTCGTAGAATATCAACAACAATCTTCAACATGTGCTGACGCGACTCTGTTAACTTCAACAATCATATAATGCCAGACATTCCTTCCCTACAGCACGTGCTGTAATTCTGTGGCAACAAAATATTACATGGTTTTCAACACTATCATGACCATACTCCATGATCATGACATACATAATGATAAAAATTTTTGCATTTTGTTCAATACGAATCATTTATGTATCATCATTTGTTTGACAAACACAAACTTTTATCATTTTAGCATGGGGTAAGGAAGCAGAACATGATAAAAAGCGGTTGGATCTACCAATACAGTAAGTAAACTGATATTGCATTTGTGTTGATCACAGGGATTGGAGCGATTTGATTATTTCATAATGTTGTAAACTACTCAAGGCCTGATGTCATATTTGTTTTATCATCGCGGAGACATGGAAGCTTCAAGGCACTTGAAAATGTTGCTTATTATTCAGTCCAACATTTACAGACTTTACATGCTAGTCTCAATTTAGTTTTAAATGAGAGAATATCGGTTGATCTGAAGTTTTCCGACCGATTCCATGTCACAATCAATTCAAAACGTTTTTTATGCGGCCTGCTTCGTTAAGTTACATTTTAAAAGTGAACTGTTGTAATATTGAGTGTCTTATAAAAGACATAAAGAATTTAGCTAATGTGCACTTATGAAATTACCATAAAAATATGCTTTTGCAGTGTGGTCTGCCTGATGCCATACGCAAAACCTTTCTGGAAAAATCTGTTATTGGAGAATTGCAAGGTTAAGTGTTCTTCTTTTTTAACGAGCGTTCAAATAAAGTGTCATAGATGTGTGTTACCGACGCATCTGTAGGTCTCACAACAAAGTTAAATAGTGATAAAATTGTTAAAAAACCTAATACAATTAATTGAGCTAATATTTCTTATGTTTAATTAATGCTGCTAATCTTAATTTGCCTAAACGATTTGGCTTATCAATAGGACTGTCAGTGGGAATGGGGATCACATGGTAGTTTTCTCTTTCAACAGCCCAACATCGCCAGCCTCTCAAGATGACTATCAAGAAATAAAATAATCATGCGGTAAGTAAGCGTGTACCTTCTTTTGATAGTGGTAATATATTTAATTATTAGATTACAGCAGATGCTGGCAATCCGTAAATTTTTCATTGCTAACCGAGTGACTTGTCGATCACGAAATGCAATGCAATGTAAGGAGACCACAGACAACATTACTGATAGCAGTATAGCAGCACTGCACTAGCGGACTGTTAAAGTGAAAATAATAGTAGAATAGTGATAGCGGATTAAAGAAGATCTCTGCATAGTATCAGGCCTATAAAAATTGAAATTCATTACAAATTAAATCATCATAATCATAGGACGATATAAGGCTATATACATGAAACTGAGACATGAAGAATAGGTTGAAAGTTGAATAGTAATCGCTTTATTGGATGGGATGGGAATCGTGCAGCTACTTTTGTAGAAATGAGACCAGAAGTTCCGTCCCATCAGCAAGCCTGTTTATCAACCGAAGTGACAGATTTTATCTCATGTTGAATAAATGGTCAGAATTGAAGAAAATGTAATCTGCCTTACTGATCTACTGGACATAGGGAGAAAAGACTATCTTATTTGATTGAAATATTTTACAGGCCTATTCGGACTGAATTCAACTGCCGAATTGACAAGTTATCAAACGCTCCGATCTCTGGTTTGGTCATCTGGTTATCTTGATAGGAAAATATGGCGCAAGGGAACTATTAAATGGTGCTCAAAATGCATCACGAAGACGATCAACTTTCTATTCCAACGAAAGCGAACACATAATCAATATCGTTAATATCTGCATCAATTGTTGGGAAATGCAGAACAGTTTACGAGGTTTTATCAGACGCTTGTTTTGGTCAAATCTTTGAGAAATTTAAACTCTTTGGAATCAAGCCGTTGTTCTCAGTCAAACGGATGATCGAAAAGATGGCGTAAAAGTTCGCGAATACCAAAAATAATTTGTACACATTTTACACGGAGTGTCAGATGCTAATCACTTTCCCGAATAACACCTAAACTACTAAGTTGTGAAAAATCAATAGATCGCTTTCTTAGTGGCGGTCCTTCAGCACCTGGGACTTGCAGATTAGATGTTGTGCTGAGAAGTCCTCCAAAGCCAAGGCCAGTGGCTCCAGATTGACTGGGCATTCGATCAAAAGTGAAACGTTCGATTTGGGCTGGTACATTCGGAACAGACATTGATCTACGAGCACGGCCAGGCATCACTTCATCGACGATAAGGCGAGGGGCTCCACCTCCACAGGCTCCCTGACCCTCTGCTATTTCGGTAGCTCTTTTCAAATCCATTTCTGCACGTGCCACTTTTTCCCGGATGTTACGAATTCGTTGTCTAGCTTCATGAACGACCGGTGTGGTGTAGGCATCGGAGCCGAATTCGGAATCAGAACTTCCCGGCAAATCAGACACCATTGCGGATGCAAGAGCCTTTTCACGTAGTAGGTCGTCGAGTTCTCTGCGTAAAGTTTCGATTTCACGATCAGTTCGTCGCAAAGTCTTTTCCTCCTCCTTGCTCACCTCCATTTGAATGCGTTGTAGCGCTCGGGAATTATGCAGACTTGTTTCGCGAAGTAAACGTGAGTCCTCAAGTGAAGTACGCCGTCGATCCATCCAAAAAGCAAACTAATCCATTCGATTCACAGCGTGCATGGACGACGATGAGAGAAGAAATAATATGCCTATAAGGTGAGAAGAGCTGTGGAGCTGCTGCTGCTACTACTTTTGTAAAGAAGAGTTGTCATTTACCAATCCACTCAATGGAGAACCAGCCACTAGGAGGAGGAATAAGTCGTTTGTGACGTCAACTACATGAGTACTTGATCAATTCCAGAAATGGCATCAAACTAGAAATTGGTTAATCATTTTTGCGATGAGCGTTTTCTCTTCCTCATGCCACTGACTCATAACTTTTATCGTTTTGAGACCCCAACATTTTCCTATCACTGCAGTATGGTAAATTTGAATTTGAAGGAGTGCGAATGTGGGCATAGTTCGTTAACATCAGGGGCGTACCGAAAGGGAGGCGGTTGGGCGGCCGCCCTTACCCCCAAAAATTTTTAAGAGAAACTCAGAAAGAAGCTAAAGTAGGCATTACTGCTTTACTCGAATATTAAGGGTCAGAACTTTACAATTGCAATGGATTATTGAGGTAATATACATGCTTCTATATCAATACTTGTCAATTTCTCGTCCAATTTTGTGGCTATCATAGTTATCAATGTTCAATCAGCAAATGAACACAGTTTGTATCAAAGTGAAAATGTTTTGGTCATAATTCATCATACTTCATTAACTAAATACTGAAGTATTGGTCGAAAGTCACAAGTGAGGTGATAAGACGAAGCCCAAGTGCCTACTACTTTCCGCAAACTTGTCAATAACAAGAGATGGATCAATAGAGAATTCGTCTGCATATGTGATATAAGATAAATAATGCATACAAGATATAATAATAGTATAATATGCAAATAATATATATATATGTATATGTATATATATATATATATAATAGAAAAAATATGTTATTATAATATATATCATATTAACCCATTAAACGCATTGGCATATATATATATAGAGCAAAGGAGATGAAACTCAAAATGGCAAATTAATACGAAAAAAGAGTTACTAAATGAAAAACAATCAAAACTCAGGAGTGACTTGATCCCGACCGGTATCGTCCAGCTTTGTGGACTTCTCAAGGGATTATGATTTTTATATTTCTTTCTTTCAAAAAACAGAGCACATAGTAAATCTAGCATTTAGCTATAGATATGAAAAATAATGTTATGGTTAGTAGAGTGTCATATAGTTAGATATCTGTTAGTCATGTCTGCCAACTTTTCTATTATAGTTTCTGTAAGAATATACTTGCTCATTTATCCCATTCATTTGATTAATATCCCTCCAATAATTTTCGTGATTATTCCGTTCTGTTCTCCAATTATTGTTATAGTGATTCGTTCTATAGTTTGTACAAGTTTGATTCCTGGTATAATACATAGTTGATTTGTTGTTGAAAAAAGGACGTTTAGTTCGTTGATTATTTGAAGGAAATTTGTTACGGCTACTAATTCTTATGAGGTGCTTGTCCGATGTGAAAAATTCAAATTTCGCTTTCCAAATTATTTTACTGTTTCTCTCTTCACCTTCGCTTAGTTGTCTCCACTCTTCTTCCTTCTGTTTAACCTCCTCAGGATCATAAATGGTATGAAAATATTGTTTCATTTCAGCATCAATTGCCTCCACCGTTTTAGTTTTGATATTGGCTAACAACTTTAATCTCTTTATTTCAGATTCACAGTTTTGAATGCACAGTTCCATTTTTAATTTCCGTTCTTGATCACCAATTTGAGGTGAGGGATTCTTAAAGAATTTCCTTGGAATTCTTGGTGTGCTTTCTCGTAAGGCTCCTTCATATATTTCTGATATTGAATTACATCGCAAGGCCTGATAAAATGAGAATTCTCATTTTATCAGGCCTTGCGATGTAATTCAATATCAGAAATATATGAAGGAGCCTTACGAGAAAGCACACCAAGAATTCCAAGGAAATTCTTTAAGAATCCCTCACCTCAAATTGGTGATCAAGAACGGAAATTAAAAATGGAACTGTGCATTCAAAACTGTGAATCTGAAATAAAGAGATTAAAGTTGTTAGCCAATATCAAAACTAAAACGGTGGAGGCAATTGATGCTGAAATGAAACAATATTTTCATACCATTTATGATCCTGAGGAGGTTAAACAGAAGGAAGAAGAGTGGAGACAACTAAGCGAAGGTGAAGAGAGAAACAGTAAAATAATTTGGAAAGCGAAATTTGAATTTTTCACATCGGACAAGCACCTCATAAGAATTAGTAGCCGTAACAAATTTCCTTCAAATAATCAACGAACTAAACGTCCTTTTTTCAACAACAAATCAACTATGTATTATACCAGGAATCAAACTTGTACAAACTATAGAACGAATCACTATAACAATAATTGGAGAACAGAACGGAATAATCACGAAAATTATTGGAGGGATATTAATCAAATGAATGGGATAAATGAGCAAGTATATTCTTACAGAAACTATAATAGAAAAGTTGGCAGACATGACTAACAGATATCTAACTATATGACACTCTACTAACCATAACATTATTTTTCATATCTATAGCTAAATGCTAGATTTACTATGTGCTCTGTTTTTTGAAAGAAAGAAATATAAAAATCATAATCCCTTGAGAAGTCCACAAAGCTGGACGATACCGGTCGGGATCAAGTCACTCCTGAGTTTTGATTGTTTTTCATTTAGTAACTCTTTTTTCGTATATATATATATATACTTATCTCCTGTCTCAGCTCCACTAAAAAAGTCGAATTTTTCAAATGCGGAGTTGAGTATGAAAATCAACTCGAGAGGTGCCAAAACTTCGGGTCAACCTTGGAAATGCACTAAAATACATTGGGATGATGATTGGAGCTCATGAAACATCACTATTTCTGAATATTTGACATTTTTCCTACAGGCAAAAATCGCAGATTGCCACTTTTTTTGGCAAAATTGGACGATGAAATTTTGTGGAACATCGCATTTTCTACCAATGTTCATGCTCCTATAACATTTTTTCACCGAAAGTGTCGTCAGAAGAAAGTCATAAAATAATATATATCGAAGATTATATATATCTCCGATTTTCAACCAAGAAAATAGGGTTGTCGGGCATACTAGAATAAGCGAGAAATATGGATGAGGGTCGACAAGATCGTCCAAATTTTTTTTGAGTTTATGACGTAATATTATGTATCATTAGGCGCAGAAACCGAATATGTAGCTCGTTTTGCAATCTGAGCATGATAAATGGTCCTAATCATGACTTGAAATCACAAATTTTGTATTTAAATCCTGTCTCTGCACCATCAAGATGTAATATTTTTGCATATTTCTCCAAAACAATGGTTATGTTGTTGAGTTCGGAAGTGCACATCAATAATAGCATAGTTTGGGCAGATGTAGCCAGATTTTTTAGCTAGTATGGTGAACTATTCTCCTCTGTACATTGAAAAAACACTAAAAGGAAGGGATACATTAGTTTTTTAAAAAATGGGAGTACGGATGTACTGAAGGGTTGCATTGACCGCAAATAAGTCAAAACATCTGCAACATTGTCTGCAGTATCAATCTTATACAAAAAAGAGGTTTCATCAACCGACTGATCTCATTTAGTGGATATTATGTAAAAATTATTTATATTTACGGTGTTCTCTGCACCACTTGGGATCAAAATGGTAAAAATTTATTTCTGGCAAGTTTGTTTCCCCATCAGCTTGATCCATGGATTACCACAATTATATTTTTAAGGAATCATGTCAATTATTTTGCTCTTAATTTGACAAACAAAAAGATTAACAAAAGATCCGAGTTTAGTGTGTTGGACAATAAAATCGAGAACATCAAAACATGGAGCCAAAAGGCAATATGAAGATAAACTACATTGATCTGGAAGTAAATGTGCATGTATAGGAAAGCTACTTGCTGATTTACTTTCTTTCCAACGAAAAAAACGCTCTTTGGAAGCGATGTCAGATTTTCACTGTGTTTGTTTAAATTATATACATATTTATTACAAAGCCGTTTTGCTTATTTAAATTTTCGCAAATATTTAGCACCATGTGTGCTAAAGTGACAGATCTCTTATATGATACCTTTCCCTTGCTGTTGCTCATTCTCTAATCTATCAATGTAAATAGTTGCTGTGTCAAGTTGACAAAGAACTCATGCTTTATCTAAAATAATACTGAAATACAGCGTGACTGGTGAGTCAAATCCGATTGTACGCAATTAGGAAAATATGCAAAAAGTCATAACTCAGTATTTCCTTTTACGTTCAGAACATGTCATCACGTCATGTTGGATGCCTTTTCCAATGGCAATGTAAAATTCAACTCATTCTGTCATGTAGTCGACCTATTTACTGCTGCAGTATCAAATGAAAGAATAGAATTAGAAGACACAAATACAATCAGTCACAACCACTTCATAAGATAATGGTGAACAGTCTTGCAAAGTTGGAGGTGAAATGGTCAGTCTCTGGTTGTGAGAGCAATGAAAGGGTCCAAACATGAATTCCCACGAAGTGTGCCATTATATTCTTTCACAACTATTTGAACGAGAGACTGAATCAGCATGGTTCTCGGTGGACATGGTAGTCCAGCACAATCCTAAGAGGAATTTCCACTGGGATCTTAAACCAACCGAATCCAGGCAAGAATCCTAGCATCAAAAATGTTGTCAATGATACTTCTACAGTGATTGTATTGGTTGTCTAAAAACATATGGGCCTATAACCCAGCCTACATGCAGGCCTCGGTGTAGACTTACATTCCTACTTCTAGACCTACATTTCAGAGAATTGAGAAGTTTCTTTAATTTTGTTCTAAATTTAACTGAGGATATGTGTCGCAGCCCATCATATGGAATAGGAGATATAGGAATATCAATATATACATCAATTATATATGCATATTCAATTGTTGAATCGCACGTGTACACCTGTGTCCTGTGCGGTGTTTATTTGCCTAACCGACGAAAGTCCTCTGGACACGTCCTCACAAGCCATGCATCGTAGCTTTTGTACTTTATTTTATTTTGTAAATGCAAATAGATTAGATTTTTTCTGTTTTGAGATTTGTATGCAAAACAATATTTGATGCATACGCTCGTACAATGTTGGACCTTCATGGTAGTGCACAGGTGTAGACAAGGGTAGACACGCAAAAGTGCTTACGACTGTGAAACCTTGTCGTTAGATAATTCGTAAGAGAGAACATATTTCCTAAGAACTCTCATGAAGGCAGTTGAATTGAAAACAATTGACTTCTTCAACCCATAGGCCTATACTTCGAAGACTTGTATTTCTTAAGTTGTTTCATAATTCGCTTTACATTTTTCCTTAAATTCACTGTTCACTTCGTATGAGTATAGTTTGTCTGCTGCTGCATGTAATTGGCATTGCTGCATGCCACGTGTCTAATAAAATATAATTACGAGTAAATGCAACTTTGGATGATAACGGAAAATAGACGAAATTACATGCTTTTAAAGGGAATGTACTTGAAAGGAATACGATGAGCCTTCTAAAATTTCTCATTTGATGATAGATCTGCATGTTATACTCCCAGATTGCATTGTAGTGATTATCTTCTCAGCTGCTACATCATTGCATTTCGATTTATGAAAAGCTCAAGCAAGTGGACGTATATCATCAGCAGGCGTTTGTAGAATTTGTTCTGTAACTAGAGAATCATTTCCTAGTTGCACTCCAGTTCCTTCATATGTCACCAAATTTATAGGTTACCTGTTCGTTCTCTCAAAGTACACGAATGTTAGCACTATCTCAAATTTGGCCTACTCGAAAGTAATGGAAACACCACTCGTAACTCTGTTGACATGTGTATGATTGCAAAAGCCTTTGTCTTCACCGATGCCTACAGACGAAGTTTCACATTATAGAAAATTAAGATTTTCACCACTGAATCGCGCCTTTGATCAGCTCTCATTTTTTCGAATTTCGACAACATTTGGCACAATTTCATTCAGCTTATACTTTTACCTGATTTTGCGCTATTTGTTGGATGAAGCAATGTTTTCTGCGGTCAACAACAGACAACTTTTAACAATATATTTTGTTGCATTAATGCTGGAGTTTTTCTAGTTTGGATTTAAAAGGATGCTTGTCTAATCAGCTCCGAGAATACTCGTATGTACCCATCTTTTCAATGGCAGGCTTCAAATTTGTAACATTACCATACTCAGTCATTGGTTCAGTCATCATTTCCCTCACTTGAGATCAGAAGATTTTTAATATCAGATCAGAGGAGGACTTGTCTCGTCTGCACCAGTTGACAATAAACAAAAACATTTTCTTTGCGCCGTAGGAATGCTGACGCCTGCGTCCGACAAATGGATCGACAGGAGCAGCTCATCAATGATGACACGACAGTGAGTGATAAGAGGGTCAACAACATGATATCTCAAAATAACAAAACAGACCATCACCCATTACTTCATTTATTTAAGCAAACCACACTGTTTTCTAAACCAAGTGTCCCTGCTGACCAAGTAAATCAATTTAGAAATTAGTTATCAATTTGCGATTACATTTGATGAGAATAGTCTATACAAAACACGCAGGAATTTTTGTGCTGTGCAACGATTTAGGAAACGGTCTGTATAAAAAACCTTAAAGCATCCTTAATAATAATAGATTCTTTATTTACTGAGGATGACATTGGTAGCATGAATCAATCAATAAATCCGTAAAACAAATCATTGATAACAAAAATCTCTGCAGAACTTGTTCGAAGTAGGTACTTGCACATATGCATAGTTGGCCTACTCGTTCTCGTAATCGAGAACCCTTTTCACTGCCTCCCCAGATATTGTACGGTCTGCATTTCCCGAAATCAACAGAGATTTCAACGGATGTTGTACTCGTTCCTGATATTGGAGGTACACCAGGGCTCATACTAGGTCTGGGCATATATGCGTCGACGGTAAGGGAAAATTGTTATTCCAGTTTCACTAAATATTGTCTAAATCCGCGCTGGATCCAGGGGCTGATGGAATTCTGTTTGCTGCCTCTTTCAGTTGAGGAATTTTGTTAGTTGCTTAGTTTCTTCAGAATAATGTGGGGTGCGGTCTCTGCTGGGCTTGTCCAAGAGAGTAAAGGTCCGGACGGCGACGTTTTTGACAAAACAATTCTGATACGCAAAATCAAATTTCGCAGCTCTACTGACGACTTCAATTAAAGTTATACAAGGTAATTAAAACTCCCCTTTTCAGTTTAGGCCAATATAATCAAGTTAAAGTTAAAAGTATGGCAGACAGGCCTTCGGCGTCCAGCGCCTTCAACGGTCGATGTTTGGATGGCCATCCAACAACTTTTAACTTTAACTTGATTATATTGGCCTAAACTGAAAAGGGGAGTTTTAATTACCTTGTATAACTTTCTCTGAAAGATGATCTCCCGTCACCTTGTCAACTACAACTTCAATTAAAATTAGGTTTACGTTCACTCCCACTTAATCTTTCTCTAAGAAAAATTTCCAAGAATTTTCGATTCAATCTGAGGCCTCTATACCTATTTCTACATAGGATTGTGTTATCCTCTCTATTTCTGAAAAGCAAATGATCTGATCCGGCAGACGCGAAGTTTTGCAGTAGGTTAGAGGTGTACTATGCTATGTGAAAGTTTTATGTACTACCTCGTTCCCTGCACAACTTCACGCTAGCTCCCGGACTATAATCTTTCTCTAAGAAAAATTTCCAAGAATTTTCGATTCAATCTGAGGCCTCTATACCTATTTCTACATAGGATTGTGTTATCCTCTCTATTTCTGAAAAGCAAATGATCTGATCCGGCAGACGCGAAGTTTTGCAGTAGGTTAGAGGTGTACTATGCTATGTGAAAGTTTTATGTACTACCTCGTTCCCTGCACAACTTCACGCTAGCTCCCGGACTATAATCTTTCTCTAAGAAAAATTTCCAAGAATTTTCGATTCAATCTGAGGCCTCAATACCTATTTCTAAATCCGAACGTGGTACCAAGAGTTTCTTTATTTTCATTATTTTCCGCTTTTCCGAAAATCATTCTCCATTTCTCATTTTTCCACTTCATCCTTTATTCCCTCCTTATTTTGAAATTATCATTCCTTTTACAAATTTCGCTGAATTTTTTTCATCGTCCCGGTAATTTCACAATTGCATGCATTTACGTCAATAGATCAGAAAGAAATAACGATGTGCGATAGTCTGAATCACAAGTTTCAAATGAATGTAAACTTGATTTCGATGATGGAATGAAAGAGAAAAACAAAACCACAAATTTATTTAGGCTTATTCCTAATAAGGTGTAGACCTGAAGAAAAAATTAAGCCTATAGTGATCTATAGATGTCATTGCATTATTTTAACATCGTGCTTCCAAAACATGCCTATTAATTATCAATTGAAGCACCTTTCAGTAATAAAGAATAAATTCCTTCCATAACGGGCTAATATGCAACATATGCTCATAGATTTTTCTTAATTTTTGTATGTCATTTCTTTCGTGGACAAGACCCGGTAGTGCTAGCTTATTTTTTATTTTTTTGGTGGCCCAATCCCAATGGGAATCCCAATACCCAACGGGAAGCCTGTGAATCATTCATGCTTTATGAAATAAATGTAATGAGTGTGATAGTTAAGTTAGAGCTGAATTGCTAAAGAAAGTTTTTAATTTTTAGTTTACAAAAAGGCCGAATAAATAATGCAACTATGGCCTTTATTTAAAATTCGAATGTGTTTTACTCAACTTAGAGGGATGTTTTGTAATTGCAAGTTAATCAGCGGATTTACAATTCCAAAAAGGTTTCAAATTCACCATTCATCGGCAATCAGTGTATTTGTATCGGAGTGTAAAGCTCCACTCCAGTGCTTCGGGAGTAAGCATACAAACATTGACTACGTGATCCATGCTACACTGCATCTGTACGTATAGGAACAGCAAAGAGGGGTTTAATATTCACGGAGGCATTGTCTGTAATAAATGGTGGTATTTTTGCTGTAAATACAACGAGAGATGCTACCACAAGAGGTGGTGCCGGAACAGGTGCTACCGACGGTTTGCATCAGGCATCTGCTTATAACTTCGCAGTGAACACTCCTCCTCGAAAGCGGAGAAAATGTTTCAACGCGGCTATCTGCCGAATGGACGATATTTAAAGATTAACTTTGTTATTTGGTAAACTCAACATAAAATGTAGATTCCCAATTGATACTTTTATAAATCAGCCGACCTATTTTCTTAGTGAAGACAAACTTTCAGAAGATAGTATTTAAACGTACATTTTAAACAATTCCCATATCATATCTCATTCGAAATGATGTCAGTTTAGAGGTATTTATGTACAACAACATTGAAATCGAAGGCAAAGCATCACATAATTAAAATTATAATATTGTGCTATTGTGATTAGAATGTTAGAAAAAGTGTCAAGTATTAAAATGCAAAAGTTCCATGCAGATCTTCTTTGATTCGGCCTTACAGCAAACTTGTTTTCTTTAGTTTGTAGATAGTTATCATTCCATCGCTCATTTTATAGTTACTTAAAAAAAGAAGATTTGATTTAATTTGATAATATTGCCATGGTAAATGCTTTCCTGTAGGTAACTTTATCGGAATGCTAAGTAGTTGCGTGAGTCTGAACAGAATTCGTTTACATGTGGTGCAGAGACAGGACAAAAAGGTGCAGAGACATGGAATACTGGAGCAGAGACAGGAGTTGTTTCAAAAAGAATCCGTTTTGGTGGTGCAGAGACATGATATATGGTGCATAGACATGGGATTTTGGAGCACAGACAGTATGTTGTGGAGCAGAGACAGGGGTGAATGGTGCAGAGACAGGACTTAGATATATGAATTTCTTGAAAATTGGAGCAGAGACAGGGGATGTGGTGCAGAGACAGGACATGTGAGTGGTGCTGAGACAGGAGATAAATATATATATATATATATATATATATATATATATATATTCCACCTTCGGAATCCATCCGGAATGGCTCGTATCCATTCTATACGTAAAAGTGTTCATGTTTTGTGCTGTTGCAAGCTATATTTGTTGATATAATTCGAAATATGCAAAGAAATTCCAGCCGCGTTTAATGGGTTAATATGAATAATATAATAATGATAATTATTATGCTCATATATATAAAATGAACATAAGATAAATAAATGGTCAACATTCCGCCCCCTATCCAAAAAAAGAAATCCTGTGTACACCCTGGTTAATACAGATGTCATTGCAGTGTGCTGATGCGATACATTGTTGTCATAGACATCTGAATTCCTGCGTGTGGCAACGGTAATATATCGTCATTTGAAATGTCACACGCTGTGCGCTTTGACGGCATATATCATCGTCGATTTTCAATGTCATGCAATTAAAATAAAATTCAAATCTGATAGGCAATATAATTTAGAATTATTGTTGATCTACAAATTTTGAGGAAAGCAAGCGGCTCATGATCACGTACAGTCTATCTTGTGACGTTATGACCATGAGTGAAACTGTACGTGGGGAAACACGCATGCCTATGAGCAGCGACGTTGATTTTAGAAACTAGGTAAATGAAGCGGCTGTTATACAATTATAAATGAGAATAATGCGACTCCTATTTCCCATCGAATGTGACCAGTTCTGCAGCTACATTTATATCACTGATTGACGCAAAAAGAATCACATTCGATTAATGTCTTTGTAGCAGCAGTGGAGCCGGGTCACGGTTGCGGCCACTACTTATGGCCTTCTATCCCAACTTGGTTGTCCACCACTGCTATAGAGGTTAATGAAAGCAGCTAAAATAAAAAACCTGGGTCACCATATTTGAACACTGTCCTGGTGACCCGAAGCAAAATAGTGACCCAACTGACCCGGTTCCATCGTTGCTTTGGAACGGTTGGGTTGAATGCGGTATTTGCCCTAATCTGATATTGTAACCATCTCATGTGGGTGCGTGTATCCCGTTCTATCGGTATGAAATAATTAATGTTGTAGGCTTGCGAACTTTGGCGCCTTTCATAATTTTAAGGAATCCCAATTGAAAGATTTTAAAGATTTTTTGTATTATTGGGAATCACTCCTATGTCAAAAAGTGAATATCATCAAAATGCCGACTCACAAGCATCAATGCTACCTGTGTATGCGATATTTTGAATATGCATGCTGCGAGTAAATGAAATAATTAACAACACACAGCGGCTGGATTAGAATTTGAATCACCGCAGGAACCATGCCATAGAAAGTCCAATACTATCTACTTCTATGTCGCACATTGAATGTTGGGATGCAATCATTGCGCACGTAGACAGGATTTTCAAGGGGGAACGGCGGACCTATAGGCCTAGGCTTAGGAACCGATGACATGTGGCAGGGGGCACCCCTTCACACATTTAAAAGTGTTCATTCACGTTAAGAATGAAGGTGCTATCTAGCTGACTTATTTGCAACCATTCCTTGAAAATTTGAATCATCCTGACAACCTTCCGAAGTTGCCTATGAAGAGTGAAAATTGCAGTCGTCCCAGAACAAACTTTGATGGCTTGGCGAAACTGGCGCCACCTCTAACGAATGAAGAGAGTGCCTAGCTAGCTACTCACTTCAGAGCTAACAGTGGGAGTGAATAATGGAACCCTCTTTATACAAGAACTGACAATAGGACTTGGGCGCCCCTTCACATCTGGCCTATAAGACTATGTAAATTATTATGGGAGATACTGGGTGCCTGTTTTATATCTAAACAAACGCCATGTAGAGGTTTATGTGAGATGGGCGCTTAAAATCATTTAATTGAGATTCCTTAAAATATATATTAATATACAGTGCAATGTTATAAATATTTACTCTTATTACCGTAACTTAAAACGGAGACAAGGTCAATGATAAATTATATTGAAGAGCTTTCGACTAAGATTTTGCGAATCCGATGAAACGGTTAAGTTCTACCTATAACAGAGCATTGAAAAATAAATATATAAAAGATATTTATAATAGATGCATGCATAATTCATTAATATATAATCAAAGGTCGCACCGGAAAAATCAACTTTAATTAATATTCATTTCTAATGGCAGTTTTCTGTTACGACCTATTCAACCAGGGCAAACTGCGGAGAAATGACACTTGCTCTTTATCCAAATACTTCATGAAAGATAGGAAAACTAAAGAATGATTCAAAATATATTTATTTATCAAAACAGATAATTTACTGGAAACACGGTCAAGAGGAGGTCGTGATATCAAAATTGTACAATATTTTGAGTTTATTATCCACATCCTCACAAGATCTAGCATACAAAGATGACAAGAAGTTGAAGCAAAAACTGCTGCCGCAATCTCTTTTCATGAAAAATGGAAAATAATGTTATGAATATATTTTGGAATACAATACTTTTGCGAATGCAAATACAGTATATGATGAAAGAAAAGGAAATTACAATCTGAATATGAAGTAACGAGGAATTATTTTTTTATCGCATTACGGCAAAAAACCGAATACAGAATAATGAGATCACCGATCACTTTCAGGATTTCGCTCAAGAATTTTTCATGATTAGAAAGCTTCTTTAGAAATGTTAACAAAATTATATCAAAAAGGATGACGATACTTTATCTGAAGATTATATTCAATCCTTACAACAGAACATCAGCTGCAACAAAAGGTTATTAATGATGAATAAAAATCAAATTGAGAGCTGCTCTACGTTGTCTCGCAAAGCGAGATGAAATTTCTAACGGGTCCGCAAGAACCTTTTTGGTAGTGTTAATACATTCATATATACTTTCCCGTCATCACTTTGCTCTCTGAGATCTGAGGATACTAGAAAACAACGATATCTCGGTTGGCCGAAAGATTTAATGGATATGTCTGCATGTAGAATTCTGACAGCGCAATAATGCACGGTGTGACTTAAAAACTCAGTTTGACTGTTTTGGAATATAAATTGAACATCTATTGTGTCATGACTGCTGGCTATGGAATTCGTTTTCGATTTTTGACATGAAATTCAGGTCTTAGTTTAATTGACGATGTAGGCTCTGTTATCTATTTGCATAAACACTATATAAATAATTGTCATACACCAACTGTTTGTGCTGTACAAATACACATGCCATGTTAGAGAGAAGCATATTTCACCCAACACCTGCAATTATTCTCATCATAGTTTCGTTCTCTTTTAACTGTAAATTCAAAACTTTAACAAACTTTTAACTGTAAAAATTAAAAAGATTTCGTAACTGGTGGCATGTTTATAATTGCAGCAAGTGTATTGTTGAATATGTTTATATCTAGCTAATGTAATGAAAACTTTAACATTTTCTATGTTAATTTCATGACGCAGATTTTGTCAGTGAAAAGAGAAACCGTTTCACATTATGACTATGTTAATGCAATTTCTGTACGAAATTAATAATGAATAAATGTAGAACGAGCGAAGCAAGTTATTATAATTCAGTATTATAAAGATCATTTTCATATTTATTCATGTATTTATGACAATTATTATTATCCTTCTGCATTTTCAATGTCATAAAGACATCATAAATATTAACGCTGCTACATTGTTGAACGGCTCTGTATGACCGGAAGGGTACAGAATTAGTCATAAACCACAAGCGGTTTGTGGCCTGTTCTGGGCGCAAAAATGCTGTCGGTTCGAAAAGACAATCTAGCTTCAATCAGAGCACACCTCTAAACTGGCAAAAGTCATCCTCATGACTTAGTGTAAATCTGAAAAGTGTGAATCCATAACAAGTGATGAATGTGGCTGTGTTCTATTTAAAAATAGGGCAATACGGTAAAAAAACCTTAACTGCATACACAGGGACGCCGGCCCGAGTTTAGGGCAGGTGTTGCATCGGCCTCATGGAGGGCACTTTAGGATACCTCCATCCTCCCAAGCCCAAACTCAATATTTAAGTTGTGTTATAGGCCTATCAAGTTTTAGCATAGCACGTTTTTGCACAGTTTTGCACCTGCTAACCATAGATTGATAGCTTTTCCATACTCATCGGACAGCAAAAATTTCTGGAATCCATGAGTACGTAAATCGAATATGTAAAAATCACTTTGCTGTCAAGATTGCCTAAATCTCACATTTTTCCAACAAGCTAAATTATGCAAACATACTGCACGATGCATGAATGACGTGACACCCTTTTACTGCAAGACAATCAAAAAAGAATGTAAGGTCTAATTCTGTTCAAGTATACGAGCCGTATCTTATAGTAAGCAATATGTTTTCTTTTTAATTGGAAATGGCTCGCATTTATCCACTGGAAACTACAACAGAACTTCTATTGTGTTGCTTCTCCAGTAGGTCCATAAAATGAATGTCCATATATCATGCGTCTTAACAGCAATTTTAAATACAAAGCTTGCTCTAAAATAATTGCAACTCTTGCTTAATTGTTGCAAACACCGTAGCACTATTTTGTGTTTAAATTGTAATGGATCAAAGAGAAACAATACAAATTAAAAAATGTGATGCTATACTTTATGGTTCTGTAATTATTTGTTGTGGAACGCAAAGAAATTTCTAGCCTATTTTGCTTAAGTTTGCAAGAGAACGATATGCAAAACAACCCAAATCCTTAACTAACCTGATTAATATCGGCACACAAAATGAGCATGACACTCTAGTTTTGAAAAAATCAAGGAACTTCTAAAATATGTTGAATACAAAAACATGTTACAAAAGTCCGCATTGTCATCACACTCAAATGGCTGTCTTTTGGGAGATAGAAGCTACAAACGATGGTTGACCTTCAAGGCGATTTCTCAACGCCATTGACAAGCTTTAGAACTCATGTATAATCTTATTTTGCCTATGGCGGGCCAAAACGGTAAACTGTGAAGACATGTACACTTCATGCAATGTAATTCATCGCACGAACGTAAAGCTTGGTCAGTCTATGAGCATGAACCTCGAATCAGCTTGAAGATAGTGCATTTAACCCTTTGCTGCATATTGTCCTCTATGAAGGCAATTGATGTTTGACGTCGATTGCTCTTTTCTGATTGGTTGCTTTCAGTAAAGGTTTCCACCGATTAGAATACAAGTCTTGAGACATCGGAAGTCACGAGCTTTGTGTCTTCACGTGATTTCTTAACTTGATTATCAGCAACCAAATTAGGTGAGTAACCCGTTGAACGATTAAAATGCATTTTACTGTACTCAACAGTCAACTGTTGCACCGTATTTGTATCTCTGATGTTAAATAAATATATAACGTTATACCAAAACAACAATAAGTAATACACAATACTTATTGTTCCAATTATCATCGTCATAGTAGTGTATGGCGTCAATTTGTTGATGTTCTTTATGAAGGCCAACATGCAGTAAAGCATGAATATTGATGCCTGTATGCCCTATGATATTTTTATCATTTTAACACGTATAATATTTAATTTCTTTGAAATATTTTATTGGAAACCGAATTACCGGTAGTATGGTAGTATAGTAGGGCCTACACATAAAATCATACACACAAAATGAATAATATACATGTACTTTTTGTGAAGGAACTACATGTACATTGTACACATAACCTAAATATGTCGGTGAAACATATGTGTACCGGTATATAGGCTATATCATCTGTATTCTGTATCATGTGTAGGCCTATATGCATGTATCATGTATATCATGTGTAAATCATGTATACGTGTATCATATGCATATCATTCATCTGCTATCATCTATATATTTGGATTTGATCTAGATAAATAACCTACATGTAACTTTTATCAGACTTTTTTACGGATCACATTTTTCTAGTATAGATGATACTTAAACTATAGTTATACGGCTCGTTTACATATTTCACAGGCTATTACTATTGAATTCTACGTTTATTTCTATATTTATACACGTATGTTAAATCTAGGTACATTCGGCTTTACATAGTGGTCCTACAGAACTTGTTTTGTACATAATCAACATTGAAATTGTCTTTCATAAAATTACTTTTCTCATAAACATATATCATACTATTCTATATTGGCAAACACATCGTCAAAGAATAGATTACATATTGATATCTGACAAATTGTTGTACCACACGTGACTGTATGTACGTGTAGCTATTGAATCCGTCCTTAGTCATTTTATGTTAATGCTCGTAACTTAAATTTACCGTGGTCACTTCTTTTTTAGTGACAGCGGAGAATGAGTAACGAAGGCACCATACGGGCACGACTGAGGCCAAGTCGAAATGGCGTTGCTACATTTCAGACCGTATTCCAACGAACCACAGTGGTCATACCGGATGGACATATTTCCGAAGATGAAGATGTTACAGGATCTGATGAAAACGATGATGAGGTAGACTTACTAACTCTAAATGATCAAATTGATGAAGCAGACATTGAACATGATCAATCTCAAATTATAAATTCTGATCGCCAAGAACAACCAGAAACCTCAGAAACCAATGAGTTCTCATTTCGTTGGCGAAGAAGAGCCCCTCTTGCACAAATGACGGACTTCACTGATTCTTTAACGGTACCTGATGACATTCGCACACCGCTACAATATTTTAAGAATTTCTTTGATGACGACCTATTAGACCGAATAGTATCTGAGAGTAACATCTACAGCTTCCAGGAAACATGCGGTGGTCAGGTTTTAAACCTTACAAAATCGGAACTAGAAAAGTATCTAGGTATACTTATAAAAATGGCAATTATAAGACTACCACAGTATCGTATGTATTGGTCTGCTGAAAGCAGAATTCCTGCTATTGCGGACACTATGAGCATTAATCGATTTGATCAGATCAAACGATTCATACATTTCAATAACAATTTGATGATGCCTACTAGACAGGACCCAAACTTCGATAGACTTTACAAAATTCGCCCTCTTCTTGATTCAGTTGTCGATAAGTGTCGTCAATTGGAGCAAGAAGAAAATCAATCATTGGATGAGACAATTATTCCCACTAAAGTACGAACTTCTTTGAAGCAATATCTTCCAATTAAGCCACACAAGTGGGGCATTAAAGCTTGGAATAGAGCCGTGTCTCTGGCATCGTGTATGATTTTGAAATATATGAAGGTAAAACAAAAGAGACTGATGGAAAAATTGATAATGTTGTCCGTCGCATGACTTCACGTATGCCAAGCGACAAAAACCATAAACTATATATGGATAATTATTTCACAAGACAACAAATGTGTTAGAGCTACGAGAAAAGAAAGTATGGGTGACTGGTACAATACGATCAAATCGATTGAAAGGTGCCCAGAACATTTTGAAGTCTAAGCAAGAGTTGGAAGGAACTGGTAGAGGATCATCTGACAGTGTAGTGGATGCCAACAGTGGTGTTTGCGCCCTAAGATGGCTTGATAATGACTTGTCACAATGCTTCTTCCATCAAAGCTCAACAAATACACAAGAGACAGTCTCCAGGTGGTCAGCTTCAGAGAAAAGGAGAAATGACATCAATATTCCGGCAATGATTAAAGACTACAACATCAAAATGGGAGGTGTCGATCTCTTTGACATGTTAACATCTGTGCATGCTGCATCTATCGAATTGAGGTAGGTTTCCTCTTGTTTGTATTCCTATTGTTATATTTGTTTCATATTGATAGACATGTAGTCGCATCCTGAATACCCACGTAGAATTTACATATGATTCAATTTACAAATTGAATTTCAGATGAGATCACGCAAATGGACAATGTATGTCTTCCATTTCCTGATCAATCTATCTATTGTGAATGCGTGGTTGCTGTACCGAAGGGAACATATTCTGTTGTACGGAGCATCTGGTGACTTACATCTTTTGCAGTTCATGTCAAGCATATCAGAATTGGTGATCAAAGTGAGTCCGTTTAATGATACGGTGATATGAATACAATATAAAAATTTGAGATAAAACAAACAGAAATTAAATCACTGCTACATGTAGGTTTGTTACCATAACATTCATTTTGTCTAGTCCAGTCATACTGTTTATAGTAGTTTATGTTTGTGTAGACATATTTTGATTTCAATTTTCAGTTTGGAAAATCAACGACGCAACCACGAGGTCGACCACCGAATGTTCTCCGAGAGTCAAATGCCAAGAAGAGGCGGGTATCTGCTATATCACCGTCTATTGAAGTGCGCCTAGACCAAGTGGGGCATTGGGCATTATTTATCAGTGACCAGAATCGCTGTAAAATATGCCAGAAGAAGACCCACATACAATGTGTTAAGTGCAAAGTTCATCTCTGCATTTGCAGGAAGAGAAATTGTTTTTATCAGTTTCACAAGTGATTTTGGTGGATTTTATAATCATGACATTTCTGCATGTTGTACTTTATAGAGGACACACGATAAAAACTTTATCTAAAAATAATTTTCGTCTTTTTCTTATTTGAGTTATTCCATAAGTCTGCCGGGTACTCAAAAATAATGAGAAATAATTTTTATGAATGATATAGAAAAATCATGCAGCAAAGGGTTAAATATTGAAAGCGCATGCACTACTGCTTGAAACGCCAAGTTTGAAACATTTTGGGTAAAATATTAGCAAGCATTGTTGTAAAAGTCAATGTGATCAGTAACGAAGTGAAAAGAATTCGAGGAAGATGTACGAGACCAGAGGATGAAACCGCTAACCTCGAAACTTGCTCGAATTCTTTCCACTTCGTTACTGATCACATTGACTTTTACTGAACGGGAGGAACTTAGTGACCTTGTATTTTAGTTCCTTGTTTATTTCTTTTCTTTTCTTTGCTTGTTCTTTTATCGTTCATTCGCTCACCTACCTTACCTGTATCATCTACTTGTACATATGATTGCTGCATTAAGTGTATTCTTGTACATTTTCTTAGCTACATTTGTATGCATGCCTGTTGTGTCGCTTGTCGTTTTAGATTGCTCTAAAGACATGTTTGTGCACCTTGCGTCCTGCGTCAGCTGTTGATCACGTGATCATCAGCCGATAGCTATTCACTGTCACTATCGCTGGTTTGCATTGTAACTGCCGCACCTGAACGAAGAGGTTGACCTCGAAAATTTGTGCATTTTCAATAATACGTAATATTCAGCAGCAACGGCTTAATTTTTTCTTATCGCAATTGATAATCGATTTATTGAGAATAAAGACGAAATAAGGTGTTGTAGTGTGGAGCAGTGTTCATTAATCGACAATTTTGAGTTACATGACGACTTTTGATCGCTTTGATGATAATTGTTTTGAAAAATACAAAAATACTCAAAACATAATCGTGGAGATTTACTACGAAATACAGACAAATCGATCGCAAAATAAAGATTTATCGTCAGCCTCACAGCAACTATGGATGATTTGCAAGAGCACGCGAAATTGTGCACGACAAAGTTCTAGACCAGTGAAGGACCATGACTGCTCTTCGAGTAAACATCTACAATCTGATCACCAATTATGTCACAACCACATACTGCTGCCACGTCCTCTCAGACAACAGAAATTTACAATCTTCAACACTCCAACAATTATTCAACATGACCACAAAGCAACAGCTAAAACTAAACAAGCGTTGTCTTCAACTTCGGGTAGGAAACTAACTTTTCCCTTATTCGAAGTTCGACATGAACTTTTCAATTTCTTCTTAAAGTGCAATATACTCCAACTATCACGATAATGAAAATAGATCAAAGATCAAAGAGATATGCCAACAATGTAATAGAGAGAGCTTTCCTGTTCAATGTCACATTGTAAAATGACTCATTTTCTAGCTTGATATTTTCCAGATGTGGATACGGACGCAGTTGCGGACCTATAATCTAATAATCTGCGGATGCAGATGAGGTCACATAAATATTTAACAATTACACTCTTTTTCACCTTCGAGCATTTGATCACAGAAATTAGAATATGTTGCAAGAATGACACGAAAAGTAGGAAAATTATCTTCAAAGCGTGGATAATACTGTTTCAATGCGCCTGCTTGCACAATGCGCGAGTCGCGACCGCTATCCCGGACTAAAGCACAAGCCCAAACGTCTAAATATCTTCCGATTATCTGAGTTACGATCTTGATATTCAATTATAGCATATACTGCGGCCTACCTCAACAGAAGTTGTGAACAAACTCGTGCATTTCGCTGCTTTTTTTCACTGCACTGCCGACGAATTTTCAGTTTATATAATTTTCAAATCGTGAATTTTCCTCCTCAATTTCAAAGATGCATCAGAAGTTGAGATAATGTGTATCAAGAGACATGTTTCGTGCTCTTGGACCTTGCCCGTCGTGAGTTTGACAGAACCAGAGGGCATGCAAACACACACCAACAACTGAGGATTTTGTAAGAGTGAGATACAACAGATAAGGACGTAGAGGTAGAATTCGAAATCGAGGCGCCTATAGACTGACAAGCGTATTGACATTTCTCTCACTTTTACACGGAGTACAAGGCACTGCTACAAGTAAGTTAATTTCACAGCGTACTTAAATGTTTGACTTAATGACAGCTGCACATTCTACACGCAGAATCTTCCTAAAATTTCTCTCAGCTGAACTTTCATTGATTATTTTCCAACCGATTAATTGCTGCTCTTATATATGAATTCCCTCAACAAATTCCCTCACAACTGTATACTTCATCCTCGCTACTGAACTCTTTAATCGAATATTACTAAAACGCTTGAGTCTCACATCACATGGATGAAATACGAGTTTGTACCAAAATAGGGACGATGAATTGCTTTGTTTCCGTCGCGACACATCTTCATTAGCATTTTAGCAGCACCTGTTCTTTCGAAAGAAGGAGAAAATACTGAAGCCGCCAAAGCTTGTGATATCAGGTGATGTCGGTGCCATTGACTCCATGGAGAGATGCATAAAAACTTTTGATACTCGAATCAGTAGAATTCCGATAACTTTACTGTTTTACACTAATTATGTAGGTACAGTCGTCCCTCGCTAAACGCTTCGTTTTGCGTGGTCTCACTAGAACCCGGTTTTTCAAGTGCCGGGAGTTCGCTTCAAATGTGTTTTTTCTACATACGCATGTGCACTCACGTACGCATATTCATTAGAAATTATATCGCAAGGTCCCTCGCGAGAAATGATTACTCACGGTTCCAGAAGATCTTTGAAGAAGGCAAGCATCATTCAAAACATGTGCTAAATATATGTGAAACAGGACTATTCTGGAAAGAGTGCATTTCCAGACTTTCACTTTCAAGGATGAGGCCAAACTCCAGGGCGTCAAGGCGCTTAAGAATCGAGTGGTTATTGGTACGTGTGGAAATGCAGAGGGTTTCCTGCTCAAGCCAGGCCCTCATCTACAAGGCCAAGAACCCCAGAACCTTGAAGAAAAAAAAACAGATTATCGGATTAGTTCTACGAGTGTTTCACCCCTCAAGACAAGCTCGAGTTTCATGTCCTTCTCCTAATGGACAGTGTTGAAGGTCATATTCATGGTTTCTACGATGCAGGATTCGCACGTTCAAGTCCCTCTACGCGTGAAGCACTTTGAAACACCGCGTTGAAGGCATGGAGTGTCAGGAAAATGCCTCTGAAAGAATACTGGCAGCTTTATGCTATCGCCACCTGTTTGAAGAGCATCTGGACTGCGTTGAGAGAAATGAAGAAAGACACCGAGAATATCAGCGGGTAGAATTTGTGGCCTGAAATTGTCCACGACCAGAGTGAGTTCAGCCCTGAGTCCTTGCACAGATGAAAAGACAGCGTAAGCAGATGCCTATTAGGCCCACTATGTTTCTCAACCACGCACCCTAGCACTGCCTGTGCCAGCGATGAGGAGTCCTATCATTTGATATCATTTTGATAGGATTCCGACTCCGGGGGTTGATAGGATTCCGGGTGGCAAGCATATAGGCCTTGTTTTAAAAAAAACTGGTAACCTACATCATAGATCATTATAGGCCTACCTGAACCTATTTTCTGTGATCATTGCTGCATCAATTATCGATCATTTTCAATGAAAGTTTATCAACTATGCACAATTTTGAATTAATGCTTGGCATTTGACTTAGTTTGAAAAACAACGAAGAAAATCTTGTATTCATAAGAATTAATTCCATTATTCGTTCTTACGAGCATGATGGCGTTGAGAACATCAGCCTTTAGTCGAGATCGTAGGTCACTTATTAGGAGCCTATTCTCAAACAAACTAGTTCCGTATTTTCCGTATTTCATTTTTGTCTCTAATGTGACCTATGGTGTGTAGGTGTGATCGAGGCTAGGAAGGCTTGTCTCCTCCACTAAATCACCGAGTGAAAAGGCAATCCTTTTTTCACTATCACGGTTCATTCCCTCAACAATTACAAGCTTTTAGGGATTCCAAAATCCCGGAAAATCTCAATTCAGGGATTGAGAAGAATCGTAAATATCCTATTATAAAGCATAGGTAGGTCTATATGTTAATGGCATGGGATACCAGTAGGGATTGCAATGCCGGATTCCGTGGGGTTGTGCAATAATCGTTCAGTAAAGTCACTTTATTACGAGGTGTCCCACTTATTTTTGCGCACCCTACAGGTTTTACGCTCGTGATCATGTCACTCAAATCAAGTACGGTAATAAATATGATGCTTAATTGCTCAAATGAGCTCAAATTTTACATTACTATCATTGAATATTTTCGTCAGATTCATTATTTTTATGAGAATATTTGATACCATGGGACAATGACAACTCATCGAACAATCAAACTATGAATTGTCCCATAACTACATAAAGCGAAGTATGATCATCTTAATTAATGAACTCCTTATTCATATGCTGAAGAAGTACGTGTGGATGAGTGAACTACTTTCAGATTTTGAGAAATGTGCAACGAAGCACAAAAGTCGCTAAAATAGCTCATGCCCACAAACGACACAAAAAGAGCTGTAACCCTCTTCATCAAACAATATAGAAAGGCCTACTAAACAGCCACAGCACATCAGAAGAATTGTTTTCATTTTAGTTGGATTGCCTTGATTTTAACTCGAGGCATCTGAAATTCTATTTATATTTGCTTCATTACCGTTCAATAATGCCAGTAGATGAGTGCACCAACTCGAAAGCGCTCGCTCTGTAAGGTGATATGAACGGAATTCTTCAATTTAATATATTAGAATGAGTTTTTCATTTATTCAATCTTGGCATGAACTATTTAAGTTTGACAAAGTGCAACATAAAATTCTATTCGTCACCACCAAGAATGTATTCAAAAATCAATTGAGATCGTTAAGCTATTTGTACGCATCATTAATTTTGATATTATTCATAGATGCTGTAATTTACATGCTTTTGAACTGATTTATGAATGAATTGCTGCAATTGGTATCCACATCATATCCACTTGCATTTGTTCATTTTAAGAAACTTTGTTCATCCTCCTCAAATGGTGGAGGAGAGCCGGGGGTCTGTCTTCCACGTATGTCACGGAATATTGTGACAAATAAGTCCAACTTTGGCTTTCTAGAATTCAATTTTTTAATTATTTATGCTCATGATGCGTGTGTGATACACTCGAATAAAGGAAGAAAAGCGAAATTTGTTAATAATTATGAATGATATGATGTGGATTAAAAGTTGTTCGATGTGCGATACTTTGTAGCAATGTAGTCGGTAAACATTGCTTCCAGCTCATTTTTCTACGTTGTGATTGTTTTTGACTGTTCTAAAACTGCGCAGTAAAAATCTTAGAAACTTTTTTAAAAGTGCATGAAATAATTAATCAATAAATTCATATTCAACTTAAACATCTTCAATCCTGCCTCATAGAAATCGCAGACGATATGCCACAACGTGAACCTCAAAAAAACAGATTAGTAATTTTTCATGAATAACAGCGTCTCTAGTCATAGCAAGTAGTATACGACGCTGTTCATAAACAAAACGAAACGTAAAGAAGTCTTACCAAGAGGCGCATCCTGCTATCAGATGAAAGGATCTGGTCAATTTGATAGTTGCACAATTTCAGCTATCGAGTATCTCAGAATCTTCATATCTCTTATGAGTTGCATCATCTATCAATTCTTTTGGAAACGATTACGTGCATTTAACGCTAGGGGACAAATCCTGTCCTCAGATCTTGGCCTCTCACTGTCATTTTTCGCATTATCATTGCTTTCAAAAACGCGTATTCATGTGCTATTTATATGTGTGGTTACAAAACCGTTTTATGCTTTAATGCTCACGCATTTTTTCCATATACGTCTGAACGGTCAAAAGAGACTGGTTAGGTGGTCAAATCTCTGCTCCTATATTCGCTCGCTTAAAAAATATGCCTGAAAACAGTCATTAGTTGTGACAGAAATGAGTTGCAACTGTCTATGCATTGCATGAGAAACATCATCTCAAACTTGACTCTTCTCGTATATTTCGTACTTCTGAATCAACATACTCAAAGATTCTTCAAGAAGCTCAAATAAGTGGAGTGCTGAAATGATCAATCTCATAGCGACATATACCTTTCAAAATGTTGAAGAAAGTCGGTTATTTTAATACTCTTTGAGTTGATGGAAGAAGAAACTGCTTCAATATCTCTTCTAGTAAGAAATCCTTGTTTGGACTTAGTAAAATTCACACGCAATAACTTATTCATCCCTTTTCAATTTTCTTCACCAACATTTTCCGGTTGGCTTGCAAAAGTTTTTCGCACCTTCCACGTATCCCAATGGACATCAAGCTGGTTTACACGAGCACAACCATACGACGAAGTTGAGACAATTCTCTTTTCATAGATTCCTCCATCAGACGTTGCTTGCCCTCAATAACGGTTCTCATATTGACCACAGTGTCATGAAGAGTAGCAAACCCCTCCCTCATTTCGTCTCGAACGTGGTTGATATCGTCCGTTTGTTGCTTAGCGACGAGTTGGGCATAGGCGTTGAGACGGAGATCAAAATCCTGAAAGCATGAGAGTTAAGAGTAATTAAAAAGTAGAAGCATGAGGGGGAAGATTGAGTGTATAATAATGCCACGGTCAAAGTTAAAACATCATCTCAAGTTTCAATTCTTGCTTTATTATTCATGCTTTAATAATCATGTTTCAAAATACCAGTTTACTTTTTTCTTCTTTTGATCGGCTATACACTGTACAGTTGAGCATGAGCACGAAACATTGTCATTTTCTAGCTTTCTTAACCGCCTATGGTCAGACCTGTTAATGAAAAGAGCCAGCTAAATTGGTTGAGGCTAACCTCCGGTAGATCACAAAGAAAAATAATAATACTACAGGCCTAACTAAAAACTGAGAGAAAAAAATATAACTTACTACTGCGTTTTAAGCAAAATTATAAATCTAACAACTTACTTATGACATTAGCGTCTAAAAAGGAATGAATTGTTTGTCGTTATAAAGGATTAAATCGAATTATCGAATATCAGACCGGATAGATGTTTTACAGATTTACAGAATGGAAAACAATGAAATAGTACGTGAATAGATGAATACAAAACAATCAAAAATATCAAAAGTAGAAAATATCAGAAATATTTCAATACCAATAGCTATAATATGGAATTCTGCCTTGATTTTCACATATGGCATCAAAATCCTTATTAGTGAACATAGATGCAAATAGAATCATTAAAAATTGAGTTGAATTCCCGGTTTAACGGACCTTAGTAGTCATCACTTCATTCGGTATCATTAACAGGTCTAGTTCACATCTCTCAACATCGACACAGTTCTACATTTCAACATGAAGTCATGCTCACTCGGAGTACGTGTTAAGTTAATTTCTACGGGTTTTAGTTCGTCAAATAGGCTATTACTTTTCTGCAATAAAGCTTCACATAATAGGGCTTGTTTAGTAACTGATGTACATTTACATAAAGCAAAAGTAACATTAATCATTGAATACAACAGCACTCGTCAGTAACAAAGTGAAAGTCTCAGCTTCTATGATTGATTCCGGATGGCTTAACGCAAATTCTTCTTTCGAAAACATTGTAGAAAAATGTTTTAAAACCGAGTATTCCCTCATGGAAATATCTCATGAAATATCAAGCAGGGATGTGAAGTCTTGATAGGACACCGACTCCGGGTGGCAAGTACATATAGCCTAGTTTTTTTGAAAAACTGGTAACCTGCATCATTATAGGCTTACCTGAACTTATGTTTAGTGATCATTCCTGTATCAATTATCAATCATTTTCGATGAACGTTTATCAAATGTCGCTTTAAGTTGGATGCATGCGACTGGGCTCCTCCCATTTTGTTGATGTGTGTTTCACACGGGCTTTCTCCAGTCTCTACCAGGCAGGAAAATTCTCCGTCTTCTCCAGAAAATATGAGTACACTTTCGATTTTAATATGCGCTTTGGAGGAGTCGTCACACGCGATTATCGTGAGGGTAAGAGGTTATGTTCTCAAACAAACTAGTATTTTACTTTTGTCTCTGATGTGACCTTTGGTGCGTAGGTGTGATCGAGGCTAAGAAGGCTTGTCTTCTCTATTAAATCACGGGGTGAAAAGACAATCCTTTTTTCACTATCACGGTTCATTCCCTCAAATATGCAGGCAGCTTTAATAAGCTTCGCAGGCAGCAGTGTCCCTGTACTTTTGTTTGACGGAGAAAGTTGACATCAGGACAGTGACAACTATGCACGAGGATAAATAATTTGTTTCTAGTTATAAGCCGAAGTCCGGAGTCCTATCATTTGATAGGACTACGACTCCGACTCCAGCAAAAATGATAGGACTCCGGGACTCCGCATCCCTGATATCAAGAGAAAATACGCTTGAAATCTACACGCGGATTTGGAACCATTTCGCTGATAAATCAGGCGCAATTGCTCCTGTAGTATGAGCATCAGAAATATTACAGGAGCAATTGCTGCTATGTTTTACAGCAGTAACAGTTTGCTTAATTATTTAGGAAGATATTGGCAATTGATATGATTCGTTCATACATGTGTGATTTTGTTTTAGATGTCAAATTGTTGTGTCGCAGTTTCTCTCTGCTCCTATACATGTACATTGTACATGCATAGTCCCATGGAACTCATCTAAGCGATCATAGCGATACTATACATGATTGTAAAACCACAGTTTAAACATGCTTCTATAAAGTGGTGGTTATGGCTTTAGAACTGTACCAACATATTGTGAAATAATTCAAAAGTTAGGGAATACCAAGCAAGTCAACTTACATGTATATTAGTTTTATAACAAATAAATTCCGATTAATTTCTGCTTTCTTGGCGAAGCTATCTTTAAGGATCTTGAGGATGTTTGTCAAAGATATTAGTTATCTCATGATTAATTGGAACTTGTTTGTTGTAAAACTAATTGACACAAGTTAAAATGACCTTACTTATGAATTATGCATCAGCATATTTTTGTCAAATCGTGTTGTCTAAGCATGTCTTTTCAGATCTGTGCATTTAAACATGCTTTTAAACCAGCAGGTCATGTCTTTTTAAACCCATTTAGGCCTGCATGGAAATCCATATAGGCAACCTATGAGAATAGTTCCATTAAGATTTCATAAGTTACTTTTACAACTATTTCCCTATCTGACTCTCATTTCTTTGACGCTGATTTTCTGCTCAGTTTTATACAATTTTAGACATATATTTTATCTATAAAAAAGTGCGATTTCGTTGAAAATGATATTTATTTATTTAAGAACGTGACATGTGGCAGCAAAATGGATAGCACCATCGCATTCAGGATGCTTGAATTACTCAGACACGACACATGCAATATCAATTGATTTTTTTGTCGACCAGTGATTGTTTAGTGCCAATACATGCCTTGATGAATGTTTATTTAACTATAGATCATTCATACAAAGTTTCATTCCGCATTTACTCTTGCGAGGGCTCAAAGCAGCTATTACAAAATTTTATAGACTTCGGCATTTCCATTCAAAACTTCTCTTTGACAAGCTGCCATAGTGTTTGGCTAAAAACTCATTGCAGAGTTAGATTGAAAGGCGATTCTATAAACCGTGATAACATTTCTGTGGAAAAAACGTTGTTTAAGTGAAATATCGCCACAGATGTTTAAATTAGGCTGCTGCTATCACTTGTGTGGGAAATTCAATGCAAACTCTAAATTACATAATGAATTATTGCGAATGCAAGCACACGAGCTTGTCGGAAGATATATTTGCGTATGAGTCCAGTCGCTAGCACAAATTTCTGCAAGGAACGAGCCCGAAACTGAGACATCAAAGGGTGATGGACACCTCATGGCTACCATGAATCTGCAGCTCTTCTGCCGAGTTCTATTCGGTTCCTTTTCTCGTCAGATAGAGTCAAAGAAAAACAAAAATACAATGGGAAGCAGATTGAAGTTTTTGGAAAAATGACATTTTCCTTGCTTCTCCAACTGAGCGAAAAGTGTAAAGTCTAGAGCCATGATTTTTGGCATGGAATATTTTCAAGTAATACAATTTCGTGCTGATATCACTTCTGCCTATGAAGCTAAATACGTTTAGATTTAGCAAGATTCTTCATATCTGGAAGAACAGAATTTTGATCAAATTTTAGCCACATTTAATCGCATTTTCACATGCGTCACCAATCAGAAGCGGATGCCAAATGTTGACATGATCACACAACATGTGATAATGATCTGATGACCATCCATGCCAAATATCATGACTATAGACTTAGTATTTCACATATAATCGGAGAAAACACAGAAAATTTAACTATCTTCCAAATACTTCAATCTGCTTCCCATTGGATTAACGTATGTTTTCATTGATCTTGTCTGATAAAAGGTACCGGGAAGAGCCAGACAGACGCGCAGATTCCTGCCAGTCTCAAGACTTGAAATCTCAAGTGAAGGTCTTATATTCGGCGATATATTGACGTCGTAAATCACTGGAATTCCCTAGCAAGTCGCACTTCAGTGATTCCAATCAAATTATAAGTTTATGACGTACTTTCGGAGATAAAACGTTTCGAAAAATCATCACTCAGTCAGTTATCATTGTTATGTCCGTTTTGGTCAGCATTTTCATTCTCTGTTATCAGCTTACCTACATATGACTGATTTTGAAAATGCAGTTATTATCATTACAAATCGTAACATAGGCCTATAACTCATAGTTTGGTAAATAAGTCATTACGCTACTACCGGTCAGTCTTTTCCATCATACAAAATATGTTATCAAAGAATGTTATGTTGTATAATTGTATTGTAAACTCCCGTTTACTTTTGCTTATCCGACTACCTGCAGACCTACCATTCATGCATCTCATTTAACAGTCCAGCGGTCAATGTTGAAGTAAGATTGGAAAGCCCCAATTATGCAACCATGACAAAAATGGCAATAACTTTATTTCTTTTTGTGATGAATTACAGTCGTAATCATTATGAATAATGGAAAAACATTGATCTTACATATCAGGCAGGATGCATACAGAAAAAGTCATAAGCCATTTTGACAATATTTTTTTTCTCATGACAGATAATACAAGCAGGCAGAAGAAGAAAACAATTTTTTTCTAACTTTTGTGTGAACATAAAGCAAAAGCATACGGAATGACATGTTGCATCATAACGTCAGTTCTATTGAAGTTCATTGTCCAAGGATTCTCAACCGGGTGACGGCTTATGGCTCATTCTGTATGCCAGCTCTCATTGAAACGTAGGTATTGGAACTCTATTTGCGTCTTATCGTGTATGACTCCAGCCTAACAGAATTCATTTTCATGTGCATTAAAAGCACCTAATTTGTTGCATAATACAACATCTGCAACTCTTATTATCCTAGGTTATTTTGTACTGATCGAGTAAGTGGAAGGCAAAGATGGAAAGCTAAGTAACACACTTATATATTTTCTCTACTACATGGTCAAAGATAGCATTGATTATCACTCACGATAAAGGGAAATGCTATATTGTCTAGAGCAAAAATCATTCTTCAAAAGCTTTGAAGTTGAAATGGAATCTCGACTTCTGAGAGTGCGGATGTGTCCATCCATAGAAGTGAGTTAATGCATACGAAAGGGAATTCGAAAAGCATCAAGGGATATATTCAAGCAATTCAGGTAATGACAGCATTACGATGAAATCCCAGTAGCATAATGTCTTAGATCGACATCACACAATTGTAGTGAGTCTGTTAGTGCCACGCCCACATGTTAGGATGAAAAGAGTATAAGTTGCGTAGACAACTTCGAAATGACAGATAAAACTACTTTATCATATGTTATTTCATATTTCAATAATCTGAATGTACGTATTATGAGACGTACTGAGAAACTGAATACTGCATGATTAGAAAATATTACAAACATTAGTCAGTATCGAATTTAAGTTGCATTTTTGAACAACAAAGTATCTAATGAAAAATTTATGTTAGACTGCCGACATATCGATTGTGGAATGAGAGGTCTATTGATCTGCTGTAAAATTCAGGGGCGTAGCCAGCGACATATATTCATTGACAAAATTTTTAAAACATTTACTTCTTTAACTTCTTTCAATTTTGACTGGTATATATACATGTATGTATGATACCTTGATAATTTAGTCACAATGTCCACCAAATCGCTAGCGCAGAAAAACAAAGCATGTAGCAGATTCAACTTTAATAGCGCGTGTGCCCCCCTCTAGCTCCAATACATTCAGTAATCCGAGATGGCATGGATTCACAAAGTTTCTGAATGAAGGATGTTTCAAGAAGAAGCCGCTGCTCTGTCAGTCTTTCAGAGAGAATCTTCAGGGACACTGGTGTAGGTGAATAGCGGTCTCTCACTCGCCGCCCAAGCTCATCCCAGACTTGTTCAATGGGTGACAAGTCAGGTGAGCGTGCAGGCCAGTCAAGGGTTTGAATGTTCAATCTCCTAACAGTGGCAATGACAGCCGAGGAGCGATGTGACTTTCTCCATTCTCTAATGTGTTGAACGGTAATACATAGAAAGCGAGATATTGCATCATACCTGAGAAAAAAATGAAACAAACTTCAATTCAAGCCAATGATAGTTTGTTCCATTAATTATGTCAATGAGTATATTTAGGGAGGGATAGGAAAGAAAGTCACGAAAAATATCATAATTATGATCAGAGGTGGGAGTGTGGGCTGCGCGTTTTGCGCACCGGAGCGAATCGCCAATATCCCAGATTGCAGACCGCAAAGATTTAAAAGCTGGAAGGCAAAGCGCAAGGATAATTGCGTTCCGCCTCGGAAATAGATCTCTCGAAAATCTCATATTAGGTCGTGGAAAGACAATTTCTTACACTCTGTCATGACTCTGCTCATGCTTAAGGGTCGAACCATTTGTGGGGTGAAGTTGCAAGGATGCACCAAATATTCTTTTGCGCAGACATAGTCACGCATGTTAGTCATAAAATCAGCTTGTAAACGAAGACATTTGTGACCTGCAAGAAATCACACCTTTGACCAAATATCTTATTGCGTCTTCAGGCTATATAGTAATGAGTGAACGACAATGGGCATTGTGAATATGCAACTTGTATAACATCAGTGGTCAACAGGAGTAAAGGGAAAGGAATGAAGTGACACTACAGAGCGGAACACGAGAAACGGTGCTCGCAGACCATAGGCGAATAGGTAAATGCGACTTCACATTGATGAGTGATTTTGTGGTATTTGCTATCCCTTTTCCCTAGTTTTCGATCCACATCTTCATCATTCGTGGAAAAAGTAGAATCGCTCCCTTCGTTCGACTTAAATTTATTTCTAAAAATTGTCAAGAACTCGCCCGACGCGTTTCGTTCAACCGACAGTATCAATTATTTTAAATGCCACATTCAAAGTAATTGATACTGTCGGTTGAGCAAAATCGTTGGACGGGGTTTCACCTATTTTAAAAATAAATGTACGTCGAACAAAGGGAGCGATTCTATTTTTTCTACGAATAATTACTTACCTCCCAAACGGACAAACCATGAAAATGCATCTTCAATGCTTAACGATGCACGTGACTCTCAATACCCCGCTTCCTTACATTATCAAAACGCAACTGATTAAAAAACCAACTTGTCCCTAATATCAACAAGCTGAAATCCTATAATTTCTCTTCCTTAAAATAGCAGCATCAGACTAAAGCGAACCAAGATCAAAAAGTGTGGTTGAAGTAAAGGACGACGATACCGCATGCTTGACGGTTCTTCACCAGTGGACTAGAAGCTAAAAGACAAGAAGCAGGGTGCGGTGTGAAATATATCGCTTCGTGAAAGATAGGCACCTCCTCATATAAGATATCGAAACGTTCTGCATCAACGTCGAAAACTAACGTTTGATCGACGACCGAACAGAGGTCATCGAAAGATGTTGCTCGACAGACCATCCAACCGAGACCCAAGACCACATCAAATGTAGACGGAGAACTATTTCGACGGACTCTGATAACTGATAGGACAAGCAATGAGCAATATCACAATTTTTCGAAAAGCCAACCTGAAGAAATTCATCTAATATGCTAATTTAGCGTCTCTTCTTCAGAGGTGAACGTTCACTGATTTCTGGCCTGATTTTATCATTTGTGAAGGCCGCTTTTGTTCACGCGTAGAAATATGTTGCAGTGAAATGTTTCACTACCTTTGAGCTATAGGTTGCAGTTTGGTGTCCTTCTACCACTGATGCCGTAGATTCCCATGCATGATGAATGTTGAATAATTTGAATTTACTGCGAGATTTTCTTATTCATAGATTACCTTGTCAGATTGATCAATTTGGTAATAGCCATCACATCGCTACCAACTTTCGATACCGTCTTCCAGTTGTTTTTGCTCGTAATTCGTATAATGTTACTCTTTCGAAGAAGACGCGTTCTAGACAATCAACTCTCATCGTCCTTTTAATTTTATCATGATTCATCACACTTGGTCCACGACACATATCTCCAAATTATTCAACTCTCTCCTCCATTTTGAAGGCTTGTCCATAAAACAGTATTATCAAGACAATGGTAATTTATTATTGCTTGTTCAACAAGCATCATAATGCTTTCTCCAATGAACCAAAATAGTTAGAAATCTACCGATGCATCAGCCGACTTCTTCCGATTTATTTGTCATTCGTTTTCTTCCATTTTTCCAACAGCATTCCCGTGAAACTTTAATATGACTGAAAGGCAGTCTCATATTTTCTTGAAATGCATCCATTAAATGACGTAGGAAAAGAAAAATTTGAACACTACAAAATAACATAAACAGTAACTTGTATAAATATTTCTTTGTTATATCATTCAACAAATATTGAATGCGTTCCCTTCTCATCTCATAGAAATGTATTTGGTTGATGTGATCATTTCCAACCGAATAATGAGTTGCCTTCAAAATGTCAAACGTGCAATCAAAGATTGTATCAAATTTGTGGGACTGAGTCACGTTACATGCAGAGAACTCCACCCTGAATTTTAGCTGTATAAGACAGCAGATGAGTAGCGAATTAATATTTATCTCCGATTTGATTGCAAAGAGGAAATTGACATATGATCATAGACAGATGGCAAGCGAAGTTACTATCAGGTTTACTATCAGGTTGCAGATATTCTAAGCATGTTGTCTTCATCTACAAAAATCTGATTGAGAATTTAGAGAATGTGCATAGTTTTAGAATGGAAACTGGAACACTTTATCATAAATTACTTTATTTGTCTTCAAGCATACAGCGCAGATATCCCATCATTTTATTTGACCAGCAAAGCAGATAATTACCAGCGTGTGGTCATCAATTCCGAAAGTGCTCGACGTTGCCATATTCAACACATTTTAAGATAGTTTAAGTCTGACTTTGTAACTGCTATCTTAAATATAATTCAATGCATCATAAGGAAATGATGCTGTTGTGAAAGCGACATGCTGCCATGAAAGGCTAGAAAACCAAAGAACGTAAATTCACACATGTTTGCAAAATTGTCGTATCTACATGTATATGCAAAGTAACTGCGAGTATAAAATATCATAACAAATGCATTTGAGGATTCTTGAATTACATGATCGACAAAGGCTGATCATTCTTGAAGCGACCACAAGATAACGGGAAAAAGCATAGGAGCTTATATAGGCATAATTAGTCTCCGTGACACAGTGATTAAGCGCTGACCTAGAGGTCGAACCCCTTTCGTATCATTGGAAGTCGGCAGGAAGGGTATCCGAACCAAAAGTATCTCAACGCTCCATCAAAAGTCTGACAATTGATGCAGCACCGTTCAACCTACCCTCTCCCAGTTGAGGAGTAGCAACTTTGAGGATTCATTTCCTAGAACCTAGGCATAACCTAGGTCCTTTAATTATCTTGCTTTATACATGCACTTGTACGCAACACAAGTCATTTTTCATACTTCGTGATTGATTTTTATAACTGAATGATAAACACTGGCGTTGCAAGACAGTCCCTCTCAAAGGAATATTGGGGATCCGATGACGAAGGGGACATCATGGGTAGGTTTTTAATCTATCGGAAATTAGTTTGTTTTAGGCCGTAGGTCTATTTCAAATAATACCATTCAAAATAGGAGTATCAAACTGAGTAATTGTGGCACATCATATCGCAGCTCCAATGATATGAATTTGAAATAGTCGACGAAATATCTAGAGACAATTTTCGGGGCAACTATGCCAGAATATCACTTACACTGATTTTTAATTAGATACATTCTTGTGAAGGTAAGTATCCTACATTTTTAATTTGTGATGTAGGATTTATGACAAGTACTTAACATTTTTGGAAAAAAGAAATAAAATGAAAACGGAAGATGCCTCATACATCACTTCAGTATTTAGTTTGAGTGCAATTATAAAAAATATGTCCAATTGTTGTCCTGGTATTCTTTTTTGCAAGCTAAAATACAATCAATGTGACAGCTTTTACATAGAACAAGCCAAAGATATCTTTCGCAATCGCCTAATAGTCCATCGTACTATCTGCAGCAAGCATGCTGCAGTTCCTGCCGATACATAGATTGCTCCATTCCACAAAATGCAAATGACTCCACGATAGCGTCCAATACTTTAAATTCCGAATGCATTTCAATCAATTTTGGTGTCTCAGGATGGATGAAGAACAAAAACTGGATAAGTAAAACCGGGATAAAACCGGAATAAATAACAAAAAAATCATCAAACCTCCACCAATGCGTAAGCCAAAATGAATTAGAATAAAGGTAGGGCGGCTAAATGATGCTGCCAAAATTTTGGAGATTGTACCGGCTGACCAATGCCACATGAGTGCTGACAGCTGAGGATCAATGGATTCATTGCCATGGAGATATCCTACATGCCACCTAAGAAGTAGTGGGTCAGACATTTGTTGGAGGAACCAAATGTAAGGGAACTCCGTTCCGGACACAGGACTCAAAAGTGCTTCCTTAATCAATTTCAGCCGCTGGAAGAATCTGAATCTCGTGGCGTACATGCGGAAGAGAAATCTCATAGTATTTAAGGGAATTTCGCCCTTATTTGGTGGAAGAAAAGAGAAATAAGGAAAAGCATCATGACCATGTGGATGATCGAAAATCCAACGATTTAGACCTACAGAAAGTTGATCGTCGATTGCATTTGCAGCAGGAGTGAAACTGGATGGTTGCATAATCAATGAGTGATTTCGCTCAACTGCCATGAAGCAGATACAAAGTTTTCGGACATTAAAGAATCTGCGGATGATCGATGGTTACAAATCAATGTTAAATTAATTCGCAGCTCACCATGGTGCAGCAGCAAAGTATCTTCGTGAAGAGCAGAAAAGAAGGTTGGCAGATGAAAGAGTAAAAGCAGGGTTTTTAAAGGTTTTTGCTACGGGTCATCTGATCATTCCTGCGGGTCACACTCAAATCGTCTCAAGATCGACTTTCATTAGTGTACGCCTAACGCACTCAGGATTTATAAGCAAAAACAGAAGTCATGAATGCAGTATAACATTTAGCATTTAGCAGTGTCATTCTACATGTTAATGAGCTATCATGAGATGAATTCTGGGCATTGATAGTGTTGGCTATGGCTCACTACATGTAACGGATGAACGATCAAAATCCACGGTACAGTTCGAAAATTCCACGTTGCAGAATATGATCCGTGGAACACCTTAAAAAACACTGGCAAAAGTGTAACATGATAATTGTCGATGATGAATATCAGAATTTTTATTAAGGGCGTTAGAAGGCTTACAGACCTTGCCTTCATCAACTATATTGACAAATTGATAAATAAACTCAGCTCTCTTCAATAAAGACGATATGTGTTTTGTTGGCATGATGCGTGGTTCAACTGAAATATTGCTAGTTCGAATTTAACGCAACGTAGTAAATTTTTGCGTGGCGTGCTCCTAGACTTAGATTTCGCTCCATAAAGTGTTCCTATTTTTGCTGCAAACAGCATGAATAGTAAAGTATTCAATATACTAATTTCACTCCATCTTAATTTCAATGAATTTTCAAGTTCATGTACTGTATTTCCTCCAAGAAACGCTACGTCGTTTATTTATGATCACCTACTTTTTAGTGTGGCGCTTATTAGAGGAAGACCTTCCAAATTGAACAACATCAGTAATTACCCGGGATGTGACGTTTTTGGAAAAGAGTAAGTAAGAGCTGAAAATTCATGGAGCATTCTTCTTACAGCATTACAGATTCATTCATCACTGACAAGGAGTGGTGGTTTCCTCGATGCTGATTGAACACAGTGTGGAACTAATTTCTTAAAATAACCGGTATACTATTTTTATTTGCTGTTTCTACCCTATGGTCACTTGAAGGCGTCGCACAAAACTTGAGCGTGATGGGTCATGACATGAGTCACGCAGTTGAACATCAAAATGGACGCGGCAAAGGTAAAAGTGCAGGCAAGAGGTCTGGCAAGCAGAAGACCCGTTCATCACGGGCTGGTCTGCAATTTCCTGTCGGTCGTGTGCACCCACAGAATTAGATTCATCTGCGCGCGCGCTTCGGTTCCTAGAAAGGAAGGGCTACATGTAGCCTTAATATCGAAATGGCACATCACAGAATTAGACAACTTGCTCCTTCTCGAATGGATAATTGGTGTATCACTTGCTACTGTAAATGGCAAACAATAAGCTGTCAGCAGAGGGCACTAGAGCCAGTGAGAGATGCGTGCGTGCTGTGACATCACTTCGCACACATCAAAACACACATAGTCTGGTAATATTCGATTCAGTGCAGCAAGGAATGGTGAGAAGACGATGGCGAAATCATCAAGTGAACTAATTTTCGTACGCCTGATACTTTTTTAATAATGATCGGAAGGGCCAACATTATGGAGAAAACTTGTGCGCAATGATCTGAATTCGAATCTGAAGGAATTGTGGCAATCGAAGCACTTTGCTTGAACTCACATTAATCTGCAAGCGACGCACGACTTTTTTTCCTATCTCTGTAAGGTATTAGGAATTCCTTTTGCCCACTTAACAAGTTCCTCGATGTGCCGGCGATTTCGAATTAATCACACTTCTAGCAAGCCGAAGCAGATAAACAAAATATTTAATTCTGTGTGCACCAGTTTTTGAAGAAGGGAAACCATGGTGAGCGTATTGGTGCCGGTGCACCAGTCTACCTCGCTGCTGTCATGGAATACCATGGAGCTGAGGTCCTCGAGTTGGCATGTAACGCTGCTTGTGACGACCATCGGTCTCGCATCATCCTGCGTCACTTCAGCTTGCTGTCCGCAGTGACGAGGAATTGAACAGACCACTGAGCGGAGTCATCATTGCTCAGGGAGGTGTCCTTCCCAACATCCAGGCCGTGCTTCTCCCTAAGAAGTCCTAGTCCAAGAGATCTCAATCTCAGGAATATTAACAATAGCCGCACGTGAACGCTTAAGTATACTGTTAGCGATACAGGCAGCCCTGGAAGTTACCAAATCTGATTGCAATTCAGAATCTACTGTCGATGAAGATACAAAATTAGACTTAATCTAAACATGGTGAGTCCACGAAAGGAAAAAAATCACGAGCTGAGAACAAGATCTGACTTAAGTCATTACGGAAACTATAAACGTTCCTGGCTTATTTGCCGTCATCAGTGCAGTATTATTGTAAAGAATCAGTAACTCAGATGCAGATAAATTGCCATCCGAACTAGACTTCTACAATCAATGAAATTATTCAAATATCATTCTGAGAGCTCGGATTCAAAATTTGAACTTGCGAACACGAATGGAGGAAAATTAGGCAAATGGAAAACAAATAAATGAACCTTGCTTATAGTCGGAAGCACATCAGGCACTGAGCATTACTTCCATGTGGTCGAGTTGTCATTTATTCCACTCTCATTCTTTTAGTGCTGAGTGCATAGCAAGAATGCAGAGAGTACCTATTTTAAAGGTTTGAACCAATTAATTAATTAGCGAAATGATTATAGTGTGAGGTTGAATGTGATGCTTTTATTATGTGACTTCTTTTTATCATGATGTCAGTGCAAGATCATCAAGCCTTCTATCACGCCTTGTGTTTTAGTTAAATGGACGATGCATGCACTGCACTTGCTCATTCTTTTCAAATTTTCATGATATCAGACATGCGCAGTTTATTAGATTATAAGCCGTGTAGTTGAGACAATAACCATTGTATGAAGCTATCAAATACAAATGACCAATGAAAACTAATAAGTGATGGTACTTTGTTGCTCTCAGGCACGGACACTACGTCACTGAGTGAACTTTTTGGGAAAAATCTGTTCTTGATAAGCTGGAATGTCTACTCTAGGTCTGTCTACTTACAATTCAATGCTAATGCAATATCCTGATTTCGACATCATATTATGTGACGACTTTAATCGTTCTAATGCCACGACAATTTGTGGCAATTTATCATTGAGTAATATCAATAACATGCCGCGTTGGATTATGTTGTCATTCTTGATCAATTGACAGATTAATTGATGGAAATAGAAAATTGAGATCCATCAAACTTTAATAGAACTTTTCATCTCTTTTTGCTGGCTCGGTCAAAGATTTCATGGAAAGAAAAGTTTCAAATACTTTTCGGAGTGTGTTCCGCTAGTCTCCTTTATGAGCACGATCTTTCACTCGATGATAAATGCAAACAGTTTTATTCGATTTTGAATACTTGTGATGACTTTATTCCCTTTTCTTATGTCTGGCCTGACAATCAATTAATGATAAACAGTGGATAACACTATGTCAAGTCCTACATCAATGCAAGATGACATACTTTTCTTTGTGGAAAGACATAAAGTAGAACCTATGTAATCACCCAAAAATGTGAGGAGAAAATTTAAAGGGCCAATATAAGTTGGACAAAAACTGCAATAACGAAGAATGCTTGGTCAGACATTCACACAAATTTGATTACAAAAGAGGCACATTCAATGAATAAACTAATGTCCAAATAAAATACGAGCATATAAGCAAGAAGCTAACAAATTCTTCATAGCGTACGAGGTGTATGGAGATATGCAGGGTTAGCCCATATTCACAGGAATGAGTTGGGTGATGATACAGTTATGGAAATAGTTGAGGTTTGCGTGAAAATTTGGACTGTTTCTACAGCTTACCTTGTTCACTTTAACAAGATGATCACTTTGAGTCTTGAATTCTGCCTCTAAGCCTGACACACGTTCCTTAACGTTTTGGGTAATTTTGTTCCATCGTTCCGTGACTCGCTCCTAAAATGAATGCATAGGATTTACTCATGAGCAAATCATATCTCATTTTTGTATTCCTCACGATATTCAGCTCTTGATTTTCAGGATCCTTTTCTACTAAAGCCTGCAAGCGAGCAATAAGTTTCTCTTCATCCGTCAACATCCCAACCTCAAAACTATTTAGTTTTAACTTCATCTCCTCAAGTTGACTCTTCACTTTGAGTTCCATTTGAGAAGTCACGCTGGCCATGTTGTCTTGATTTTGTCTTCGCCGGCTGATGTCCCGAGCCGCGATTTGATCGATCTGTGCCATGCATTCTCCCATCTGAAATAGTTGAAGGCAAGACTATTGATAAGAATATTAATATGAAATTGAGTGATGTCTTATCGGCAAGCTGTCACTGCCTAGAAAATGGTTTCCTCGATGATGATGACCTTTTATGAAATTTCATGAAGGACGTCAAAAGTTGTAACTAGTTTATACTTATGATAACAGTTTTCAGCTTGAAATACTTTTCTTTTGTTGTCCAATGAGATAGTATGACGAACATGAAATTCTGTCCTCTTTATCAACGTAGTATTAGGGTAATGCAAACTGAAATACTTGCCGCAGTAATTAAGATAAAACCTTAATTAACTCGATATGAGCAAATGTTTTGACTGATTAAGTTAGATTGTTTCAAAAGGTCTCAGGCTCATAAAAAGTCAAATATAAATGATTTCTTTAAATAAATGGTGACTTGACTTGTCAATGGTTTTGTATCTAACTAAAATTCATTCAATGATGTACTGAAATATGTGACGAATTTATCAGGTTGAGATTATTAGCCTACTTTTACAAATGTATGCAACATTTGTAAAACTACACACATTTAAGATTACTAGACATAGTCAACTACATCAGGGTGATATACAGAGTAAATTGATATCTAGCCAAAATTGTCCCTATTTTCATTTGAAAAATCACAGTCGAAACTGAAGCTTTCGGTAGAAAGCAATTATTATTAACAGACAAACTTTTGGCATGAAAAACGTAACAGCCTTGCTAAAAATCCTAAATTTGTTTCATCGTATCCTTTGTGTATTGCACAAAATCTTACATACACGTACATCGAGAGAAGAGAGAGAGACAAACGGGATTATTGTCTAATGTCAAGGAGCATTCGTAGGTACATCACTACATGAACTCATCACAAGCATTTAGTCTAAGAAAAAATAAAATAAATAATCACTTCACGCGTGTTAAAAGCTTTAGTTGCAGTCAACATGAACGATTTGCAGCGAAAATCCATGCGTTGCTTTGGCACTGTGAGAAGATCACATTGTCTGGTGTTCCTTTGACTAATTTGTCCTTGAGTTACAGGGATGAGATGATGGAGTGGGTGACGTAGCTAGCTGTAGTAGCTCCTTTCTTGTACTGATAAGTATCTCAACAGTTTTTTGGCATTGAGGGACATGTTATTAACATGTTACCATTCTTGGACGACGTCAAGCGCATTTTGGACCTTGTAATGGAGGGTTTATATTGTATGCAAGTATTTGATTTGATCTTTTTGACGGGTCTGCAGGACCTGACCAATGCCCTACGTTTAATCTTTGTTGTTCTTTGTTTCACTTACGTTCACCTTTGCCACCTTTACCGGTCACCACTTCCAATTTACTCCAGGTTGGGCCATATCGTCCTCTACCATTTAATGCGAGCTAAGGTCAGAGTTGTTGAAATCTTAAAATAGCCCGAGCATCTTGATTTTGGTCAGCATTATCCTTCGTGTATCTTTCTTCCTCGGTGCCCAACACTTTCCTCCCTCCATTGGTCATTGCAGGTCGCATCATGACCTGGTGGATCTTTGATTTCAGTTTTAACTCCTGTCGCTTGCACCAATGCTTCCTTCCTGTTTGCATTTTTGTATTCTATCTTGCGATTTTGATATCCTGCTCGCACGTAGATACTTTATCTAAGAGTGAGCTGCGGTATTTCAACTTCTTAACTGATGGCAGCAGGGCTCCTTCCAGTTGGATTTCTTCATCGTTCACAGCGAAGGAAGGGTATTCACTCTTCTGCTCTTCCGCTTATTCGGAGACCATTACTTTCCACTTCCAGGGCAGTGCACCACATCTGAAGTCTGCCTTTTATTGCTGCTGCAGAAGAGCATTTAAGACCAGTAGGAAGAGATATGGACTGAATGCCGATTCTGGTGCATCCCAACAGTGACCTCAAATGGTAGAGTGCAACCATGTTTGGCTTTCACAATTGTCAGACATGTCCTGAATCACTGAGGCATACTTCTGTGGCACCCCTTCCTTTCTAAAACAGTTGAGCATCAATTCTCGAGGAACAGAGTCGTGCGCTTTCTCTAAGTCCACAAAAATCGCCCTGAAAGATTCGCTTCCCTCCCTCAGGTTCACCATAACCGTACGCATTACAAGCTAGGAATCTCTGGTACTGTGCATGAATCCAAACTGGTTGTTTCGCACATTTCTAAACATTCTCAGTCTCTTATAGATTATTCTCACTAAAAGTTTGAAACAGTGGCAGATATCCAAGCAATTGCTGCAAACTCTGTGATAACCTTTGTTTCTATGTACATGTATTGGTGCTAAAATGTTCTCTCTCCGAACCGCCGGCAACTGTTGATGGCCTTAGATGATCTCGCTGAAATGATGCAGGCACAAATCTACTTCGCTCTCTTCTACCACTTTCATAGCTTTTATGGATATGTCGTCAGTACCGCAACTGCGATTTTTAATCAAAGATTGAGGGAAGACGGTGGGCCTATACACACTAAGGTGCACCTCACGAGAAGATTAAAAGCAAAGAGGCAACAGATGGAAGAAAGAAAAGTGGAGCTGATAAAGGAATATAACCAAATAATTAGCCATTGTGAAACAGCAAAGTAAAAAGATATAATTGATAACTGCATAACTAAGTACATAAGGTGGAAAAAAGTGAATAGACAAATAATGAGATGTAAAATGCAGAACAATAAATTAAGAGCCAATAGCTCTTTTATAGCTCATGGGGATGAAATTGGAAACATCGAAAAATATGTACAACGTTAAAAAGCCAAGTTAACATAATAGAAATGCATAAGACAAAAGCACCTTCAAATTATCAATTCTCCATAGAGCTTAGTGGAAGTTTATTGATGGATCTCTTGAATGCTTCAACACTGACAGATGTTGGGAATACTTCCAAAGGAAGTCGATTCCGCAACATTGCTGTCCTATGAAAGAAGGATCTCTTGAAATGTTCTGTACGACAACGAACAGTGACAAGGCATGAATTTGCGCAATCACCACCTCTTATGTATTTGGCAGATGAACGAGGACGTGCAGTAACAGAAGCAAGTTCATCAGAACAGAGACCGTGATGATAGCGGTAGAAGAGAGCAAGACAGGAGACTGCTCTATGGTGTCCCAGTGAAGCCAAATTTGAAGAAACGCCAGCATAATCTGTCACGACGAATTTCTTTGCGTTGAATACGAATAGGTACATCTAAACTGCTCTGAGGGCCTGATGACCAAGCGTGTGAGCAAAACTCCATCACAG
>CAJQUW010008759.1:0-30644 GCA_907163375.1 Prostheceraeus crozeri
GTCGTCCTCGTTGGGTGGTTTCGGAATAAAGATAGGATGGATTCCATATGCATGGAAGAAGAGAGGCTATTTTTATTATCCTTGTGTCGACCAATAATATAGCCCATGGCACTCAGTTTGTAGATGACATCTGACCGTAAGCGGAACCTTGTAACGTTTGACCGCCATTTTGTCCTACTAGTGCAGCAGGATTGGAGTATGATATCCTGAAAATGCAAAACAAGATTGTATTAAGTTTACGTTCAAGGGAGGAGAAGGGAGGGAAGTAGCGACTTACCATTTTAGTTGGATAATAGTACAGGGATCTAGAGAGAGAGAGTATAAATTGGTTACGAGCGCTCCGTCACTCGTACAATATGCAACGAATGGAATGATTCTCTACTGTGGAAGGCTCGCATATTTATAAAGAAATGCTGAGATTGTCTCATTGGTTGATGATCCTCATTGGACTTCTAACCATCTTTCGGTGTTCGATTATCTAACTCTGTCGTTTTTCGCCAATGTCCCAAAATCTTAAATGGCGTATCACATCTATAAACGTATGACAGATTGGAACTATAGCCGATTCTTTCACTGTTTTTGTCTCACTCTTAGCTTTCAAATTCAAACGAGCTATCGCACGATCAAAATCCGTCCATACTGGAAGCCATAATCCGTATATAGCATTCGCTGTCCACTGAGGGGGGGGGACGTCAGTGAAAAATTTTTTCTTCTCCGTTTTTCGCTGGAAACATCCTTCCTATACCCAAATATTTCACGTAGTATTCCGATATCTGGCCTCTCGTTTTTCCATACATCCGATGCTGTCCGTATTGGTGCGTCCGTCACACAGCCTTTAACGTCCCAAAGGCTAACTCTGTCGTTGTTTTCGAAAAATGTTGAAAATTTTTTCTCTGCCGATTGCCTTGAAACTCACTATACAGATGTCTGTGTTGTTGGGATACGAGCGGTGGACACTTTGAGGTTTGCAGGGGGTGCTTGAGTGAGGGAGCGGGGCGTTAGCGCGTCGCGAGTAGTGTGCACCGCTGATTCAAATCGGAAATCCTTTGGCGTATCGAGGGGCCGATGGGACTTCGTTTTGAAGCCCTTTTTAGAGCCCAAAAGGGCGTCCCGGGATTCAGAACATCTGGTCGTTTTTCGAACTCAGATGTCCCATCAATCCTATAAATGGCGTCCTGGATTATCTAAACGAAGACAGATAGCCGAACAAGCCCCGTGGGTGGGATGCTGTGCTCACTGAATTTGTCATCTTCTCTTTCTGGGCAAATGTCAAACGAAGCTATCGCACGACAAAATCCGTCCACTGGAAGCCAAAATCGAAGCAAGCTGTCCAGAGGGGAGGGGGGACGTCAGCCGAAAATTTTTTCTCTCCGATTTCGCTGGAAACATCCTTCCTAACCCAAAATTTCACGTAGATTCCGAATCTGGCCTATGTTTTCTCATCCGATGCTTCGTTTGGGCACTACACACCAAAACGTCCCAAATTCTAAACTACATGTTAAAATTTTGTTGAAGAAAAATATTTTTTTCTCGCCAATTGCACTTTGAAACTCTACCCTAACCGATGCAGAATTTTACGCTGAATCCGATATCCTGGCAGCCATTTCACCATCCACGACAACCTAGACGGTCGCCCACGGTATAACCTAGGCGGTCGAGCCAGTCACACCTAGGGGAAGGTGGGACGGGTCGGGTCTCATCGATCAACACCATACTCGAGACCAACACATCCGATGTCTCACACTCTGTCGTTGCACGGGGGGGTGGGGGAGTCAGCGAACATGTTGTGAACCAACCTTGGCCGCGCACATCCACGACAGACTCTGCGCGATTCTTTTTTTTTTTTTTACAGAGGGGGGGGGACTCAGACCCGAAGCACCACGGCGGCCGACCACGACACTCTGCCGTTCCAGAGGGGGGGGGCGCCGGTCGAGTGTTTGTCACTTGCTTACTACTAATGTTCACACGAATTTCTCAGCAGTCATGTTGCAACTTATTGTACAAACTAACACTACGTTCTTATCTCTGCGAGTTAAATAATCCAGATAAATGAAGTTCATCGAGCTGAAATTGACCACAATAGGTGTAACATTTTCTATTGTTATTATTGAATCACCGTTTACATTCTTCAAGAAAAATTGTAGATATTCACGTCATCAATACTGCGTCGCAAGTTGCCAGAACATGTTGACTCCATACAATTCATACTGTGATACAAATTGCATCTTCAGACACAAAGGCGTTTGATTGGCCGATGACTAAAATTGTACAAGAAAAGTTGCTAGTGTAAACGCGCCTTAAGGTTGTGTCCTTGTTTCCAGTGCTTCCTAAGTTTTACTTGTGATAATCTAGCAGCTTATAAGTTCCGACAATGGACAGCAGCTGTTTAGGTGCAATACGTCAGTCAATCCACGATGAAATATTGTTTTTAATGAGCATATCCGTTAAAATCCATTGATATTCTTGAATGTAGAAATTCTATGCTTGAACCCTTCTTATTCTTCTGATAGCATTTTTTGGCATTGAACAGCTTTTCCTTCAATTGTCAATCAGCTGACGTGAACAAATTCATGCTAGCAGTTCTTTCTCGTTTTCATTATTATTTTGATAAGTATCTTCACTTGCTTTACATTAATGGAGTTACTAACTATTCCATAGTTGGACATTCCTTGTTCTCAGAACCTTTGTCTGCTACGGCCGATGCAGTTTGGCGTTGAAATGAATGACAACCAGTAAATTGCTCGATTAAGAATACGAAAAAATAAGGAAAAAAGGAAATATCTGAATATTTCTCGAAAATGAGAATAAAAAAATAACATCTAATGAGCCGCACAGATTTGAGGTTCTAAGTTGAATCAGTCAAATAGTTCTCAACAATTCTAAGGAGTAATAACAATGGGGGGGTTCTGGTTAGTGAGCGAGGAGGATGTATGAGGGATTGGGTGTGGGTTTGGATGTGGTGGGGGGGGTGGGTTGGCGCGGGTGGTTGTGGTATTCGTGGGTTTGGTTGGTTCAGTGTGCTATATGGGGTGTTATGTGGTGGATTTGATGTGAGCTTGTTTTTAGGTGGGTTTGGTGATAGAAGTGAATGTAAATTTGGTAGGGAACCTGAAATTTTTGATATTTTCTAGATGTTTTTGGTTATGTTTGGAAATGGGGTGTTGTTGAAGTGGGCTCGCATGGGGGAGTGTTGGGCGGGGGTTGTGGTGGGTTGTTTGGTGTTTCTGGATATGTGTGGATTTTACGTGCTGCAAGATTGGAATGTGTCGGGAAAAGTCTGAAGTTTCGTGCAATTGTTTCGGCCTAACCAAACTAATCGGTTCATCGTAATGCTTCGTAGATTGAATCCTTCCACCCCCCAACAGATAAGATCACAAAGCAATTCCGATGACGATTAGTTTTACGGCACAGAACAATTGCACGAATCATTCCAGAATGTCAAGTCAAATGAAACAGAGGATGATCAGGCATTTGACATAACTGAAAATACCTTCGAGAAATCCTGAGCCTATTGCTTAGGATAAAAAAAGTGATGCATCATTGTCACAGGTACAAACCGTCAGTCATTTGATGTACAATGCAAATCGGTGGATAGGCATATGATGTGCAATTCAATATATGATACCAAATTCTCAAACAAATGAAGCAGAATACTGATGCTCGTTTATTTACTCTAGAAAATAAATCTGTCCCAAATGTAACTTTACAGCATTTTTGTGAATAATTTCGTAAAGGAATCATGCATTGCCACCAAATTTAATATAAGAGTATACAGGCCTACATACAGGCCTAGAATACAAAATAAAGGAGTTAAAAGGAATTTTTCGACAATAGAAATATTTCTTAAGACTGAATATAGCTAGAATTGCAACCATTTTTAAAAAAAGTTTCGTTTGTTAAAGATGGCATCTCTTCATTGAATTTAAGCAATGTTGGTGATCTTTTTGGGCCATTGGAGGGCACTGTTTTGTCAGATAGATCAATAACATGAGTATTACTAATGCTATTGTGCGATAGCGTCGTGGCGCTTTACTCAATAATATCTTAGACATTATTTCTTGTCTATACGGAACACAGTGGCGATTCATAGGTTGACGACTTTCAGCACGATTTTATCAGACACTGAGGCTGCAACTGTGTCTCGGAACGTCTGCCTCTTGTACATGCTTTTAACATTAACCTTTACGGATAAATCACAGGGGGCACTTTATTTCTTCACTTCAACCTATGATGAACCACATCCCGTCAAAAACCGTCAACTACAATGGCGATTGGCTACTATGAAAATGAGATCATTTCTTTGAGGCCGACCAGCCATTTACGAGCAGCAAGGCTACGTGGCCAAGACAGAATAACCCTGATGCTCACGTTCGGACGAGAACGTTGGCGCTGTAATATGCGCCTTCATGTACTGGGGATTTGATATGCCTTCATGCGAAGATTGACTTCCCTTCGTATCTATCCGGTCTGTTTGGTATGCAAGGATGCGAACAACTAGTTCCCTTTGTGATCGAATGCTTCACGAAGACATACAAAAGCAGATTTTGGTATACAGCCTTCACATGATTGGCGCAGTATGTGCGAATTACACGATTTACAGTGTAGTGCAAGTTTGCAGTTAATAATGGTCTTCATTTTATCATTCAGTATACCGAAAAAGGAGCACAATATAAAGGATCACTATCTATAGTTATAAGAAAGACCTTATAGATAATCATGATCAAAATATTCTTTTCAACTTTCAAATTTTGCAATCTGCTAGAACAAGAAGTAATCGTCAAGAAGCCCAAGAAGATTTGCAGCTGTAGACGTAGACAGCAGTAAAAGGAAATGGAAAAGTTATTTGAAATGAACGTGCAATAACATTAGGGACCTGGGAAGCTTCGAGATTCGATTAGAGAATCACGACCCGATTTGGTTGGAGATGCAATAGTAAAAAACGCTTATTTTTAAAAATCATTGTCTCAGTATTGAAAATCGTGAGACATATAATAGAAATTCAAGAAAAACATTCGTAGAAAAAAGTCATAACAAATCAGTGATGCTGAATGAAAGTCACTATACACAAATTCCATGATTGAAAACCTTGGACATTCAAAGCTGCCGCCACGAAGAGTGGTTGTGATCGTACACTATTATTCCTTAAGTCTCAAATGACTGCTAGAAAGAGTACTAAACCTGAGTACTAAATGCGACTAAGAAATTAGTCCCATTATCTAATACTCTTCGAGTTCGAAAATATTAGTACTAATATGAGTACAACCGGTGGAAGCGCTTCCAACTGTCGATGAATTTATCCTGCAGTTTCACATATGCACATTTATCTATAAGGGCTGCTGTGACAATTAAACACAAATGCATTTGCATCAAATATATCATATTCATCTTGAAGAAAATTATTAAAAACAGAACACATTGAATAACAGTTATGATCAAAGAAGGTTAACATATGTTCTTAGGAAGAATATTCTAAGGAAGAGAAAATATGTAGACTTCATACAAGGGTTTCTACACTACATAATAAGTCAATTTAAGTAGTCAGATGCAGTCAGCAAGTCCTAATAGTATCAATAGTCAGATTCAAACAACTAACTTAGCATTCATGTGCCATGTCTTTGAAATTTTTTTGCAAATTTGCACCCTACCGTTCACGATCATAAAATGACAATTCACATGCCCAAGGTCCATGCCACAGCATGTCCACGCGGAGAATGTGCAAATCGATTGATTTAGTTTTGTAATCATCATTGAAGTGAAAAGATCAAACGTGTATACAGTATATGCCGTCGGAATAAAGTTAGTTCGATGAATGTTTGATCCAAATTGATGTACTAGGTTCATTAAGAGGAAATTAATGAAATATCGCAGATTGGTTTGCAGTTTCTTGTTTCACTTTGACAACTTCGATATGCAGCAACACAGCAGACCTTCATTACCAGCTGTTGTGAGAACTCGCTGCCTAAGACAGGAGCGACGCGAGTGACGATTTCGGTTCAGGAACTGTGAACAACTGTGTTGACTAACTGGTCGGCGCCGTGAGTAGCTTTCCCGTTCCAACAGTCACTATTCATCACAACCGTCGACAATGCACTCAGCTGGGAAAACTAGATAAAAAACTTTTTCAGAACTATTCGTTCGTCGTCAACCAACAGCTGGACATTGACTCATTGAATTTCGCCTCGTGTCGCGACTTTTATTGATATTGATATTGCATCATGGTAGTGCTTAACAGGCATTTTAGTACTTTTGTGGATTTTAGTTCGGTTATTTTAGCACTCTTCAGTTTAGTACTCAGACTGATACTTAAATAGGATTTTATGATCTACATTGTAGGGAGTCGAAACTGATTGGAATTGAACATGATTGGCAATGCAAGATGATGGAGAGGATGTGTTGAGTCTGAAATAATTCGTTGAAAGAGCTTGAAACCAATGACTTTGCGACTATAATCCAACGGTAAGACTAGAGCAGGGTTCGGCCGCCATTCCTAAGGCCGAAAGAATCACGGCCGCACTTAATAAGTGTGCAAGCAACTTCCGATTCAATCCATTGTTTCACACAAACACACAACACTACCGCTGCAAAAGCTGATCTAGCAGGCATCCTTATAATTGATGGCTTTGGGCGGGAGGACCATTATTCAAAAAATATACACTACGAGTGTGTAGGCACAAAACTCTCCCGATTGTTGTTAGGCCGAAAATTATAATGAAGTCAATAAAGATACAAGGTGGCCGACGTTTCCCGTCCTGACGCTTTATCAAGGCCTAATATGATAAAAGTGAAGCACTACAATAGATGGAGCCGTGTTGCGACTGTCTCGTGACGCCTGTTCATCCGAGTCTTACGATTATTGATCAGACGACATTCCACCAAGCTGGTCTTCAGCGGATCACTCACACACTTTAAAAACGCAATGCTAAAATCATCTATACTGTTACATCTATGACATTCTTTTATATGCTCGCATAGGGCGCTACTGTTATTATTTTTGTTAATACTGTATTTATGTTCTTTGTATCTAGTATAGAACGGACGAGAAGTCTTACCGATATACGTATGATTTGCAGTGAATATATGTAAATTCATATACAACACAGGTAGTATCACATCTTTTTTTATCAGGTAGCTTCGTACAAAGTTCACAGTTTTCATGTTTTTGGAATGTCTTAATATTCAATACGTAACGCAGTTTTTTGTTACCTGTTGTGACAAACTTGATGTCCAATTTGAATTTACGTATGTGGTAATTTATTTTTCTTATCATGCTGTCACTAATGAAAGGTAGTTTCAAGATACACTTTGTTCGTGTTATCTCTAATACTTCTTATTTTATTGTCGTTACTGTACAGCTGAGTTTGAATATACTTTTCTGAATACCCATTATCCTTCAGGTTGTTTTTACACTTCTCCATGAGCATGCTTTTACTTTCTTCTGGAAGAGAATTACTGCATCTTACTTCTAAATTGTGAAATTTTTATTTGACGAAGTTTGATTTAGTCGAGTTTAAACGAATTTATACTTTCATTGACAAAATTGAAAATTTTAGAAATTGCATCGAACAATTTCATATCAAACTGCAGAGGGCCAATTATAGAATCATCGATATAGCGCTTGTAGATCAACGTTTCTATGTCAACGTGCTCCTTCAATAAGGAGATAGCTCTCATCTCAATATGGTTCATAAAGATAATTGCCAAAGGTGGTGCATAGTGCGACCCCATAGGAACCCCCTTGATTTGTAAGTATTTGCTGGGTCCCGAACTCGACTAAATCAAACTTAGTCAAACAAAAATTTCACAATTTAGAAGTAAGATACAGTAATTCTCTTCCAGAAGAAAGTAAAAGCATGCTCATGGAGAAGTGTAAAAACAACCTGAAGGATAATGGGTATTCAGAAAAGTATATTCAAACTCAGCTGTACAGTAACGACAATAAAAGCAGAAGTATTAGAGATAACACGAACAAGTGTATCTTGAAACTACCTTTCATTAGTGACAGCATGATAAGAAAAATAAATTACCACATACGTAAATTCAAATTGGACATCAAGTTTGTCACAACAGGTAACAAAAAACTGCGTTACGTATTGAATATTAAGACATTCCAAAAACATGAAAACTGTGAACTTTGTACGAAGCTACCTGATAAAAACAGATGTGATACTACCTGTGTTGTATATGAATTTACATGTATTCACTGCAAATCTACGTATATCGGTAAGACTTCTCGTCCGTTCTATACTAGATACAAAGAACATAAATACAGTATTAACAAAAATAATAACAGTAGCGCCCTATGCGAGCATATAAAAGAATGTCATAGATGTAACAGTATAGATGATTTTAGCATTGCGTTTTTAAAGTGTGTGAGTGATCCGCTGAAGACCAGCTTGGTGGAATGTCGTCTGATCAATAATCGTAAGCCTCGGATGAACAGGCGTCACGAGACAGTCGCAACACGGCTCCATCTATTGTAGTGCTTCACTTTTATCATATTAGGCCTTGATAAAGCGTCAGGACGGGAAACGTCGGCCACCTTGTATCTTTATTGACTTCATTATAATTTTCGGCCTAACAACAATCGGGAGAGTTTTGTGCCTACACACTCATAGTGTATATTTTTTGAGGCATCCTTATTCAGGTCATGGACTTGAAGATAACGCGCGCGAACAATTCGAGCAAACTGCAATTGTCCCTTTTGTTTCTTTTAGCTGATGACTCCGGCCATGAATGCACATGAATGTAACTTCCCGAAAATAGTCTATTCATGAATTATCGAACTGCTTGAACGCTTTCATAGCGCCTGCGGGTGCTCATTTTTCCAAGCAGCATGGGCATAAGTGTTCGACAGTTACAAGGTGACTAGCATGCTACTATAGCGACAATTGTTTTTCGATTGCCTTGATCTCCAGAAATGTTTGCAATATACATGTACAATATTCCTTTTCATTTACTTCTCATTGTCACGGCCGCACTTTGCCTCTGCTACGGTCGTTTGCGGCCGTACGGCCGCAGGTTCCGCACACCTGATCTATACCTTTTCCATGTCTATTTCAAATCTTTCCAAATCGATTTCAGATCTTTCCAAATGAATTTCAGACATTTCCAGATGGATTTCAGATCTCTTCAAAGTTGAGCTTCTGATAGATACCTATAATTCAATTGAAGAGATCTGAAATCCATCTGGAACTGTCTGAAATTCATTTGGAAAGATCTGAAATTGATTTGGAAAAATCTGAAATCAATTTGGAAAAATCTGAAATATAAATGGAAAAAGTGTAGAGCAATCACATTCGGACTTCCCGCATATAATGAAATGAGGAAATGTGAATTCTCTCAATGTTTTCTTGCAACGTCTTGGACATCTCAACAAGCAAAGGGGCTCCGTATTCCAGAGTACTTCAATTCTGATGTAGCAATGTTAACTGATCTTCTGGTAAAAAAAGTCTTAAAGTTTCAGAAAGGTAAGAAAGGGTGATGTTGTAGAAACAACCAAATGCAAATGAAATTAGCCGAAATACTTATTCAGTGGAAGCCAACGGAGTTTTAGGAAGGTGGCGATATAATCAGAAATCTAAGAAAAATGATAGTAGTCATCATAGGCTTCATTTCCATAACAACAGACGAACAAAAGTCCGGCAGCCAGAACGAGTTTCTGCAGGGAACGAGGCCGATACTGACTTTACAGAATGATGTACACCTATGGCTATTACGAATCTGTGCGTCTGTCGAGTTCTACCCGCCAGACAAGAGAAACAAGGTATAACAGGCATAAGAAATTGCATGTTTTAAGTGCATGTAATCCAGAAAACATAGATTCTTTCTAATTGAGTCGTGAAATATTTCCGGCATTTATAGCCCCTGAAACATGGCGAGTCAACCTTTAGGCTTCGACGTTCTATGACGTTTCATTTATATCATTAAAAATTTCCACTATGCTGTGGCATTTATTATGTAGAGCTTGATTTAAGAATCAAACTTAATTACTTCAAAACTTCACTTGCTTTCACTGTGTGGCAGATTGCATTTGACAATGGTCAGTGAAATATGGGCGAAGTAACTGAACTCAATGAAGCATACAGAAACAAAAGGTTATTAGATGCGAAAACTATATTGTCTTGACTTCATTCTTCAGTAGTGTTCCCTGCTTTGTAGCTTATATTAAATATTGCCAAATATTGCGATATTCTAAAATGGGTAATGGACAGGCAACTAGAATTCTCATTGGCAATTGAACATGAAGTTCTTCTATGGAAATTCAGTATTACATCAACTGTGACTATTGAAAGCATGACTGAATTGGTTTCTGAATTTGTCAATCGGAATACTGAATTTTTTTAAGTGTTGGCCAATGTAAAGGCGTTTTCTTGCCATGAACCAGTAAATATTTCTTAGGCACGTATTAATGACAATATCAATCTCTTTCTCTTTATGAAAAGTGAATTGATCAAGTGTTATGGTTTGAATCAACACGCTTACAGACCTCATGGTTCAACTAAGAGTGCTTTAGTGGCAATTCAGGACCATATATCATCGTCTTTGGATTGTGGAAGGGCACTACTGCAGTTTAGTGCACCCTAAAATTCATGTGAGAACAACATGATTTAATCAACAGATGAATGCCGTTCGTTCTTCCAGTTATAAATGAGTGTCTTCGTGTGTCTTCGTCTTCGTCTTCGCACATTACACCGAGCGCGCGCTTCGGTGTAATGTGCGTAGTCATCGTTTGCGGGAGAATGCGCCGTTGTTTTAGGGTGCACTAAACTGCAGTAGGCGCGTTTCCGTCTCTTTCATAGAGGGTACACTAAACTGCAGTAGTGCCTTGTGGAAGTACTCTTGCAGTTCGAGTTTTATGTTTGGATATATCAATAGCGTTTGATCACTTACAGCATAACCTATTGGTGAATTTTTTGAATTCTATGGGACTTAATCGAGGATTTCTGAAGTGGGTGCCGTCTTTTCTTTCCTCTCGATCGTATTGTGTGAAAATTAATGAGAGTTGCGGTCCATTGATCGAGGTTCCGTCAGGTGTTCCACAGGGAACCGAGTGTTGGGTCCGTATCTATTTGCGGCTTTCTTGGGGTCAATTAACTTCAATTGACCCCAAAAATGATTCTACCTCGTTCTATTTTTTATTCTGCACCTTTTTCTGTTGTTTTCAAAAGAGTTGACATTCTCCGTATTCTTGGTTTTTCTCTCACGACAACTCTTAGTTGGGAGGTGCAAATCAAGGATGTTTTGAAGAAGGCTTCTCGTAGATTGTGCATTATTCGGTGCTTACGAGATTCATTATGTAAAAATGATTTGATATCTGTTTATCATGCCATCATTGCAGTTTTGTTAATTTATGCGTCGCCAGTATATGGAAATTTGTCGCATGGTTTGTTAAAAAAATTAAACCGATTTTAAAAGAGAGCGCATCGTTTAATTTGTGATCCAAATTGTGCATGCATTAGGTTCGACGATCTATCATGTAAGTTTTTGCAGTGTGGCTTAACCTTTTTGCGTAACTGCGAGAGCCCATGTCACCCACTTCATGCTTTTGTACCTGGTCGTCTTAGATGTACCAAGCATTTTTGACTTCCAGCATCTCATACCACAAGACGCTTGAATTCATTTTTTCCATGGATTTGTGCTAAATCAAATGAGCTCATGTATAAATATTAACCTTTCACTGACTTTATTCTGGTTTGTATCATGTATAGCGCTCACGTACTTTTGATTTACTCTAATGTATAAATTGATTTTCATTACTTCAAATATACACACACACTCTCTCTCTCTCTCTCTCTCTCTCTCTCTCTCTCTCTCTCTCTCTCTCTCTCTCTCTCTCTCTCTCTCTCTCTCTCTCTCTCTCTCTCTCTCTCTCTCTCTCTCTCTCTCTCTCTCTCTCTCTCTCTCTCTCTCTCTCTCTCTCTCTCTCTCTCTCTCTCTCTTTCGAAGCCCATATCACGACTATTCCAGGATGCAATGATTCTATGCCTCACATTCGTCATATAATGGTCGACGGCGATTGCTGAAATTGCTTTAGAGACTGAGAAAAGTCTTTATTTCATACTTGTCAACAAAATCCTCTTGGTAAATAAATGAGACAAACGCAATTTCACGATGATAAATGTAGTAGTTGAGAATGCAATGCAAACAATTACGAAATATTCAGATCAAAAAGTAGATGCTTGGTGATACTGAAGTAAACTACATCTTAACCGACTTTGAGTGACATCATGTGTTTGAAAGAATCTGAACATCCATTTGAACTTGAAGTCATATGGGGTCTCACGACTTTTTTAAGGGCTCTGCTATGAAAGTCCGTCTTGACACTAAAATAATTCAGAACACACATTAGCACTATCAAATGACAAATAGTTGGTCTAAGGCGCAATTGCAAACATGATTCAATCCTTACAGGCCTAGCTCAACTCTTTCGTTGTGCATTTTCAATGTCGTATAGACATCGTATTAACATTGCTATAATGTAGTCAAAGCTATGCAACATTATTTCATTGATACTGTCTCACAGCCAGCAACAGTGGTCGTTGTTGCCAGCTTATGAATTGAAAAACCACTTATCTACATATGTAGCCAGAAATTTCAACAGACTTCTACATGTCCATGCACATTCACTACAATAGCATTCATACCTAATTATTTCAAGTATCAATGGACCCTGCAGTCCCGACCGCAGGGAGTACTGCCTGAGTAGTGAGGCCCTGGCTGTACGACTCGTCCGCTTCGCGGCCTCGGATTTCTACATTTTCTTGTCCTTCTGGCTCCATAGAATACCTATTATATAAGAAGTGGTTCTTGCAAGATCCATCTATGCATTGAGATATCATTGCAGTTCCTCGCACATAGTGCAAGAACTCAATTTCCAGCATGATATTGCAGTTCTTTGCATTTTTATCAGTGCATTTAAAAGGTGGTTCTTGAACGGACAATCCGTGTATTAAATGTATTGACACATCATTGCAGTTCCTCGCACCAGTGCTAAGAACTCTGTATCATGCAGTAAATATAATACCGCATAGATTGGCGTGCTTGCACCTGTAATTGAGCTCACTATCTATGTTACTTAAAACACTCGACGCTTCGCGTCCGTGATTCAAATAACATGGACAGTTCGTTCAATTATAGTGCATGCACTCTGCAAGCTATGAGGTAATAGACATTTGATTGAAAATACGAAACTACTTATTCCCGTGACGCTTGTTGACTTGATTATTGAATCCCGTTTGAAGCTCAACTAAAATATAAAAAATAATTTGTTGCATTTACGGACTATTACCGACTACTGCTGTTAGAAAACGCTACTTGCGGAAATTCATTGTCTTGTTAATGGCCATCTCAGTGGTTGCAGGTCTGACTTCTTCAATGTAGACATCATTTCTCATTTTGACAAGATGTTTTATTCATCGACACAAAATCCACTCTGCACACTTAAGTTGTTCTGCGTGTTCTATTTTTCTTTAATTAACAGCTTTAATAGCTTAAAAATCAATTGAAGGATCTTACCAAACCACAAGTTAATGTTCTTTAAAGATAGACGCAAGCACTACACAAATTTCTGAGGCATGACAGTTTCGCTTCATTTCATTTACGCTTCATCAGCTTCAAACAGCCATTCAGGGTCACTGGCACCACCAGATAATGGAAGAGTAAAGTATCATTATGGCAGCTATTTACGACAAGAATATTGCCTAATATATGGCCAAACAGCAGACAGTTTGATAGATTCTACCTTATCATGAGAAAGTACGAAAGAAATGTTACTTCAATATCATTAAGGCATGAGAAAACATCGAGTGAAGAACAATGAATTTTAATTCCTTAAGAATAAAATTTGACCTTGCATATTCTGTAAAACTTCCGCTTGTTTGGCGATATGGTGACATAGGCAAAAGAAAGAAAGTGCTAAAATAATCAGTTTTGACATGAATTATTATGACAAATTTGAATCATCTTAGAGAAATCTGAATATTGAGTTGATACATGCTATTCGAATACAGCTCAAGAAAATCTCATTGGGCTTCCTGAAATTCTGTCTAATTCATTAATGATACTTCTCTGTTCACTGCAAACAAATAAAGTGACTTAAACAATGTGCTTTAATTATTATAGTGGTGTTTAAGCACGAAAACAATAACAACTAAAATATATCCTGAAAGTTCCTCTAAAGAGTGATTCGCTGTCCTATTGGTCAGACTTGGTGTTTTCACACTCTAGCATGGTTCATCGGATAGGAAAGCAAGTCGTTTTCGCAGCTAATGCATATGAACAATAGTGCAAAGTAAATCCATTTTATATAACAACATTTGTTAAAAACGTGTCTTTCGTCTGTAAAATCCTTAGTTCTGAGCCAATTTTCATATTTACGAGTATTTCTATATCTTGATTCTCAGGATCTCCTCTTCTCCGGATTTCATGAAAACTCACGGCATTGTATGTATATACATGTACAATGTACATGTATAATAAATAAATATACATATACGTAATTACATGCCACGGATGCAACCAATGGCGAGACTAAAAATACAATAAGGTGCAGAACAAGAATTCACAAACAACAGATTAACAACCCTAATTATAGACAGATAAGTTTAAGTGAACATTTAGATGTATGTGGACGAAAATCTTTTCTATTTTCCCTTTTTATAAGATGTTTTCTGATTGTGAGAAAGATATTTCATAGAATCCTTTGATCCATCACTCAATTCGACCTAATTACCTTACCCTACACAGAAATCTATGGTGTACATAATCCTCTGACTTTGAAGATATGTTCCAAATTTCCATGTTATTTCTAATGACTAACTTTATGATGTATATTTCAAATTTTGTAAATAGCATGTTATCTAAATCTCATTACTTATGAAGCATCTGAAGAAAAGAAAGCGCTTATGCTTATAAGTAAAAGTCGTGTTTTTTCAATTTCATTATATATACAGGGTGGCGCACGTAAACCGCCGGATTTTAAACTTTTATTACTCCTCAAATATTTATCCGATCGTCATGAAATTTTGACTCTTACTAGTTTGGAGTATAGGATTTATGGTGATTATACCTGTTGTACTGAGAATTGTCAGAAAATTCTGATTCTATTGTGACCGAATGACATGTAGTAAAATTGACATACCAACAATATATCTTAACATGTAAAATTTAGTGATAAACTTTTCCCTTTATTTCCCCCACGTCTTTATCAATAATGAAGGAAACGAATTAAGGTAAATGTCATAGAAAACATTCATTAAATAAAAAACATAAGAAAAAAGTGTTAGTAGTCATTGAACTTCAACGTTTCCTCCTCCAATCTCGAGGACGGATTCGAGTCGCTTTTGGTAGGCCAGAGCAGTTTCTCGACACATCTCAGCTGTCACTTCTTGAAATGCTTGTATGATGCGGTCCTTCAGGTCTTGCATGGATGTTGGCCGTGTATGGTAAACCTTGGACTTGACAAAACCCCACAAGAAGAAATCGCAAGGCGTCAGGTCAAGTGAACGTGGTGGCCAGGGCATGTTAGGAGATCCACGTCCCATCCATCTGTTAGGCATCTTCTTGTTCAACCACTCACGAACAGGAAGTCCCCAGTGTGGAGGCGCACCATCCTGCATGAATATGATGCTCCTGCCTCTGTCCGACTGCACCGCTGGCCAAAATTCCTCCTGTAGCATCCTGAGATACCGATCCTTGTTGACGGAGGTGTCGAAGAAGAACGGTCCGTAGATACCTGATTGGCTGATTGCCGCCCAGACGGTGGTGCGTGGCGAGTGCATAGACTTTTGCTTGATCCAATGAGGGTTCTGGTTGGCACAATAACGACAATTGTGGCGATTCACACCACCATCCAGATGGAAGTGAGCTTCATCGGACCAGGTTAGTTCCATTTAATGGCTCGGGTTGGCTTGGATGCGCTGTAGCTCCTGTTCTGCGAACTCCATTCGGTTTTCCAGATCTTCGTGTAATAGCTGCACCACCTGGACCTTGTACGGATGCCATCCATAGTCATGGAGAATGCGCTGGATAGTGCGGCGACTCACTTGAAGTGCATTAGATGCACGACGGGTAGATGTGTTTGGGTCCTCCTCGAAGTGCTGCACAACTCGTTCCACATTCTGCTCCGTTCATTCAGAAGATGACCGGTCCCGCTTGACAGTCACCACACTACCACTGGTCAACAGGTTTGTGTGCCACCGCTTTATGGTACGGGCATCCGGTGCTCTCTCGTTCTTGCCATACTCTGAATGATAAAGCCTTTGTACCTCCACTGGACTCTTGAGCTATTCGTACCAAGCCGCGCATTTTGCTCGTCCTGCAACCGAATAATCATCCATTCTTCTATGTTCGATTCTTTTCAGATAGTGATTTAATCATCGGATGGTATTTTATATGACATGGAAGTAACTGAACAATATTCACTTCAAGACAGCGCACAATTCGTTGTGCAGAACACGATTCGTGTTAAGTTAATTAACTTGATCTAGATATTCGATGTTAACAAAATGAGTACATGTCATTCGGTCAATAGAATCAGAATTTTCTGACAATTCTCAGTACAACAGGTATAATCACCATAAATCCTATACTCCAAACTAGTAAGAGTCAAAATTTCATGACGATCGGATAAATATTTGAGGAGTAATAAAAGTTTAAAATCTGGCGGTTTACGTGCGCCACCCTCTATATATTTGGGTTCTAGTTTTTCATATATATATATATATATATATATATATATATATATATATATATATATGCTGATGCAAAGTTGAGCTAGCTTCATATTTTTGAAAAGAAAACAAAGTTTCTTGTACTGACCGAACATGTTTCAGAATGCTAACATTCCATCTTCAGCGGTAAAATCTGAATACAATGACAATGTGAGTTTTTATACAAAATGTACTAAATGCACAAATGAGTGATAAAAAGAGTCACCAGTAGCTGTCTGATTATGGCACTGACCTAGATATTGCATTCTACAATTACAATTTCAAGTACAGTTGTACTGAGCTGCTTCTTTCATTAGAGAGATAATTTGTATTGTTCTTTAGGACAATAGATTCCAGAAACAGATGATTTCTAGAATTGCCAATGACCGAGAAATTTTCACTTTTAGGTGGATGTTCATGCTTCGACACCTGAGTCAGAGAGGGATATCCCTTCAAGTGCTCACTTATACGAATGGCAAGATGACGGCTCGTGGAGCCGATATATCGCATTGGGCAGCGATCACACGTGTATAAATACACAACATTAGATTTTATCAGCAACAAAAACAGGAACAATTTTAACTTTATCAGCAAGATCAATGCTGATGTTTTTGATCCTCCTTTTCAAGTCATTGCTTTTACTCTCAATGTAAGGAACAGTCCAGTAAACACTGCTGGAAGTCTCACTGTCAGATACTGTTTTATGGAGAGATAGATTCCTTTCAGTTTGCCTTTTAATCCGATCTACAACCCGTTTATCATAGCCGTTTCTAAGAAAAATGTCAGAAATCAGAGAGACAGCCTTGTTATAATTTTCTTTATTAGAGCAAATTTTATAAGCACGCGAAAACAGAGCGCGCATTGCGGCAACCTTGTACATAAACGGCGCTGAGGAACACGCAGGTGTGTAGATGCCAGTGTTGGTTTCTTTCAAGTAATGGGAAACGTCAAAGTTCCCTTGATCAATTTTAATTTTAGTATCAAGAAAAATCAAATTTTCAGAGCCACGTTCCATTGTGAAAGTGATATCTTCATCAATGCTATTCAAAAAAATCTAAAAGCTGTTTGCCATCTTGCCGTCTTGCCGTCTGTTTCAGCTCTAAAAATGGCAAAACAGTCATCCACACACCTACAATAAAACTCGGGCTGGCAAGTAGACAATTCTGAGAAACGGCTTTCAATAAAGTCCATGGCAAAAGATGCCATATGGTCGGGGCAATTTTGGAGCCCATCGGCATCCCGTCAATTTGGTAAAAGAGTTGCTCATTGAAACTAAACAGAATATCAGAGCAAGCAATTTCTAAAAGATTTTTGCAAGCAATTTCTAAAGGTTGCCGTGAAAAATCTTTTAGAAATTGCTTGCTCTAATATTCTTTTGAGTTTCAATGAGCAACTCTTTATAACTCGATATCAACAGTCTTTCAATTCTGAAAGAAGTTATGCTTTCTCTTCTCTCTCTATGCTCGGATACTTTTTTCTCATACAAAGAAGAATATTTTGAACAGATCAAAAGAACTCCTATGGGATCACCAATTTCTGGATTTCTTGCAGAATTAGTCATGCAAAAGCTTGGATCGTCTGTATTTCCACTTTGCAACCAAAAGTTTGGATTCGATATGTTGATGACATATTTGTAATCATTAAGAAAAATTCCTTTCAACAAATGCTTAACATACTCAATTCCTTTCATCCAAATCTGAAGTTCACACATGAAATTGAAAATTCCAATAACATTGCATTCCTAAACGTTTTAATCACACGTTCAATAGACGGATGCTTGAATACTTCTGTATTTAGAAAGAAGGCTTACCCTGGATGCATTCTTCGATTTGATAGCAATCACCCAACTTCACAAAAAGAACTCAGTAAGACCTTTATTTCAAAGAGTCATATAACAATGCAATACAGAACAATGCAATAACGATGAAATCCAGCATTTATATCAACTTTTTAAGGATAATGTTTATCCGAAATCTTTTGATTCAAGACTTTGGGAAGAACTGAAATCAATGCAACAAACTGTTAATCAAAGCAGTGAGACACACTCTTCTCATAAAGACATAATTTTTGCATTGCCTTATGTACGAGGACTATCAGAAACAGTGGCCGACAATTTCGTCAGCACAACATTAACATCGCTTATCAACCAACAAACACAATTCACTCAATATTTGGTAACCAAAAGGTAAGAAATCAGACTTAGATAAGCGCAGCGCAATATATAAAATACCATGCCAAAATTGCAATTCAGAATACATTGGACAAGCAAGCAAACAACTTAAGACTCGCATTCATGACACAAGCTGGCAGTAAGAAGAATTGATCCGAGATCACATATTTCAACACATATTCAAGGTTGTCATTATAACTGGGAACAAACCAAAAGTTTGAATACATCTCAACATAGCCATGGAAGACTTTCTATGGAAGCATGGCACTCTAATGATAATTCTATCAATCGCCATATTGATCTCGATAATATCTATGCTCACCTTCGCCAACAGTTTGTGTAATTAGGATAGCTACATTTTTATATTCTTTTATCAGCACATAAGGTACACAGGACTATATTAGCATAGTTTATTCATTTTCATATAAATTTCAAAATAGTGTTTTGTAATCCTTCTATCACCTTATTGCCTGATAGCGTATTGCAGTTTCAATCACGAAAATTTGTGAATATATATCAATTTATCTTGATTGAGCCATTTTCACAAAAAATATATTTCTCAAAATGATGATTTTCAAAAACATGTGTATAGAGTCAATAGAGGTGTAATTGAAAATGGATAAAATTATACATCAAAATTAAGTCACACGCAGTAAGTAAAAGGACCAATAAACATATAATACTCAACCGGTTTCTGCCTGACTTGCAGGCTTCTCAAGGGCTAGATGAATGTATTTGAAATCAAAATAAAATTACAAAAGTTAGCCGTAGCTAAATATCATAGAATTCACACTGCCATATAGGATAGAAAAATTAGATATCTAGTTAAGTTCATTTGCCCATATCCCTATTCAATGATGGTCTCATTAATTTAATGCACTTTTGTTCTTTATTTTCTCAATATAATCTATCACATTCAGCTGGTTATTGAAGAAGAGGAACAACACCAAAAGAAGGGGTGAAGTTCTTCACACACACATTAATATGCTTGCCGTCATAAAGCATTCTGCATTGCGATGAGGCTATTTGTTCTCGATGAACTCGGATCCTCGAACGTAATGTGTCTCCGGTTTGTGATGTAATGTGACCCACTTATAGTTGTTCGCATCCTCGTCATTACAAAGCATACGCACCATTTTTTGGAGGAGCAATTAAAGTTTGATTTCAAAATAATTTTTTTTCAACGTTATTAACTTTGTAATTTAGTTCTCTCCCGGTTATTAAATGCTGACAACAGTAACATCTCTTGTCATTACATTTGAAGCCTCAGAAATACATGTAGTAAATCGTCTGCTTTTCCGCAGTAATTGAAGACGGGAAGGTGGTTGGAGGTATGAAGCTCTTATTTTCAAATTCCTAAATTTCTCTGTTAATTGCAATGTTGAAAATATTGGGGTTATAATATCTCGAATCTGAACATATGATATTAACCGGTTAGTGTCACTTGTTTGTTTCCCAATGTTCTGTTCAGTTTTTGATTTGCTGATTGAATCAACTATTAGATGAACAGGATAACCAAGTTTTATCAACCTGCTTTTCATCTCTGCAAAACGATCTCTTTCATATCAAATATATATGAAAGAAATTCATTTTGCAGAGATGAAAAACAAATTCGCAGTGGCACTTACCGAAGGATTATTACTTTATTTCCTTCATCAGTATTTTTGTCGTTTCTGAGTTAACGCTGATTGATGCTTCTAAGAGGAACGATGAATGCAAGCGAATTTCAGGTGAACTACGTTCACTGTATTCTATTCAAGCCCGTAGTCACGGGGGTCCCCTGTTAATTTTTGTGTCCCCTCTGCTAAAATAGTTGTCTATATGATCAATATGCAATCAATAAAACGAATCAATCAAATCGTCGGAAGTCAGAACAAACTGTGGGGGTAATTGATTGTATACTTAAATGACTATCCGTAGAATTCAATCGTACAACAATTCATACGAAATATTTGAATCCTAAAATGCCTGTGAAAGAATTATCGTCTCCCTCTCACGATATCTTTCTTTTGTTGAACCCTCTCGATGCAGTACCAATAGAAAACTGATTGGATTTTCTAAATTGATATTCTCTTTGTGGTGAACATGTACTGCAAGATCATTTAGTGATTTAATACTCAAACTTATTATCATAGAAAAGGCTTCATACAGTCTTAAATCGTCTGATATACATGTAATACATTCAAACAAATTTAGGCTACATCATATTCATAATGCTTTTTCTAATAATCATGCAACTTGTAAGTTCATGTATAAGCACATGCGATAGTTGATAATTAGTTTCATATATGTAGTTAAACAACTCCGAACGACGGATCGATTGACGATGCGACATATAATTGCGAGCCCATGATGTTTGCGAGAACGTCGTAATTAAATCTCGAAGATGATATTAAATGTTTATTCTACCGGTTTCGGATAGGAGTAAAACAGCCGCTCTTATCCTTCATCAGGAATAGAAAGGAAAGGAATAGGAAGGACTTTCTATTCCTGATGAAGGATAAGAGCGGCTGTTCTACTCCTATCCGAAACCGGTGGAATAAACATTTAAAATCATCTTCGAGATTTAATTACGATGTTCTCGCAAACATCATATGCTCGCGATAGCTGATCATTGTAAGATAAGGTTGGCACAATATATGCAGGAGTTTGCATTATCATGCATTAGAGTCTTTCATTACACAATTAATTAACTTAACTAACAACAATTATTTAAACTACAAATGCAGATATTATTAATTCAAGATTGTAGTCCTCTCATGGTTGATGATGTTCACATCAACTTTCTCTCCTTTGGGGCCATGCCCCCTGTAGATCAGATCTGGTTACGTGCCGGATTCTATTGCAAAATATTTCATCATTTCCGACCTCTATCTCAAGAGGTTACGAGATATCTGTCGTCTGAATCTCTGGTGCGATTATTGATGTTTCAAAATAGCATGTTTTGATTTCAATGAATTTCATTTGCTAAAATGATGGATCAATTACAGGTACATCGAAAATAGATAATCTCAAGCTGATGGACCATCCCATTCTAAGAAGCTAGATTGCCTTGTGTCTGCAACGTGAAATCGATATACTTCATGATTGCACCTTTTGGAAGAACGAAAAGGGATGTAAGGGATTTCAGCAACAATAATTCAGCATGTCGCCTATGTTCTATACAATTCCTTCATTGAAAGCCTGATAATTGTCCTCATAAATCATCTACGAAGTTAGCTTGTCTTAGCATTTCGTAATTGTCATGCATAGCAAAAAGAGCAAAGAAAAAAAATACAAAAAAAAGAAATACAAAAAGCATTTTGAATTTAGGGGAGATGGCTGAAATAATTAATTAGGGCAACAACCACGGCTAGAAAATTATCGTTCCTGCGTATCATTGTCATAAACAATCGATTTATCTCAATGTACGAGTGAATTATCGGGATGCAATAAATCTTGTTTACTTCAGTTGATGTCAAAAACAGCTTTCGTCTCTCCTTGAAATTTATTGGCCAGATTAAAATAGTTAATTAAAAGATATGTACAACCCCTACGCGTTTCGAGCGTTCGCTCTTCCTCAGGGGGTAATTCGCTAAAAACCAACTGATCTGGCCGCTCATGTGGGCTGCTTATATACGTACAATGCTAACGGTCGAGAGGTGTTTAAAATCTTGTTTCTCAGCTCTGACGATCGATGTTCAGACATTTATTGACTTCATCAATACATTAATCTTGTTGATAAAACATTTTCCTCCTGAAAGAAAAGAAATTGTTCTAAACCATTCCATCAAACCTAATTACACACCCTACCGTTCACCGACAAGATGCGACTGATGCGAATTCATATCTCATGTTCATAATGATTGCCAAAAATTAACATAGGATTATAGCAGCGCTATGGTGACCAAGTGGAATCGTTAATTTTGCCAGTCGACAATGTGTCTGAAAGTTTGTGCAATGTTGCGGTTCAGACATCTCAGTCGCAAGAAGGCTTTAGGCCAACAATCAACATGCCAAACCCATGACATATAGCGACTCTGATATCTGAAATGGGTCGGCAACATGTGGCCCACCGCTCCTTTTCAAAATTACCTTCATGTGCTATTTTATAGACCTATTTATGACTTTTCATGAAGCTAGATTAATTACAAGCAAGATTTTTCACTAAAAATCGATTCAAAATACAATTCAAGCACATCGTACACGTAATATTTCGCAATATGTTCATATGAAGATTGAGATCGATAACTTACTATTCGATCAAATTTCTTGATAAGAAGTAGCTCATAGCCTACTATGATAACGTTTTAATCGCATATTGCAAATTGCTAGAAAGTCTTTCAAATACCAGTTTATACAACAGAACTGCACTTTTGACTAAAAATTGTCATTGGCCAACTTCAGCCGTTAGAAATCGACTTTTCGTCTTTCGTTTAAAATTGTATGACGGAAGCAACTTATTGCTAAGGTCCACTTCAGTTACACAACGATTTAAGTGAATGTTCAAGATCTGCAGAAGAATCTATTCAGGTGAACATGCAACATATGCAGAGTTTTGTCGAAAGGTCATTAAAGATTTTAGGTTGTTTAATGAAACGATTTTAAACTTAACTAAAAATGACAAAAAACAAAGTTCATTGACAAGGCTCCGGCGCCTTAACATTGAATCAGCCACTGGAGGCCTCGACCATTTGTTGAGCAATGTTGTCATAGTAATTCGTGTATACGTCAATGACGCTTCAATGTGCATGTCCACTCCAAACCCCTAGTTGTGTAGTACTGGATTTCTATAGAAAAGCCTGTATGTCAACCACAATTTGTTGCGATGTAGCTTGCTTCATGTATTCCAAATAAAAGCTTCAGCTCAACCTTGAAGGCACATACAATACGGGAAAATATCATGAGATTAGAACAATATTTCAACACGTCCTGACGAAATTTCATGCCAACACTTCAATACACTATTGAAATGTAAACAGCATATAGGTACATCTAAAGAGAATGATACCTATTAAGTCAATAAAAGACACCCAGCACCCTTGTTCCCCCGACCACACCGCCCAACTGAAGAGTCGAACCGAAGCTTGCGGTGGAGACGCGTTCGCATCTTCTTCACTAGGTCACGCTGATGGTTCCATATAGGGGTGTAGGGCTATGCAAGCATAGTGATTCTGAAAAGTTTGCTTAAAGCCGTTCCGATGTCCGAAAGTCTGAAGCTAATATTTTTAATCAAGGATATTCAGAACTATAAAGTAACAGAGCTTTAACTACTTGTACATATTTTCAACTGTCGAATTTTCGCAGTGGTTATCTCAAATCTATAAACCGTCTGACATGTACTTATGAAGCTTTTTTAGCATATTCACAACTGTTCATCAAAAAATTATTGGATGTGGCCCACTGGAAGGTCATATTTATAACCAAATCTAAAAGCACTTTTATCGAATGGAATATTTTTCCAGGGTTTTTACTAACATTTTGTGTGACAGCTTGCAACAAAATGCTTCGTTTTCATAATAAGTCACTTGAATCTTATAGCGGCTAAAAATCACACTGCAGTATAATAACTTATTTATTTACTTTAGTCTTTATTTTAAATTTTTATTTTAGACATCGATTATGTCATTGGAGCATCAATGGTAGCTAAATACTGCTTATGAAGGATATAAGTATCTCTGACATATTCAAGTACATGATATATTTTGCATATTTTCATGTTTATTTAAAAACTTTGGGCAACGGTTCTCTTTTTTTCTTTAATCTTTTGAATGAAATATGTTCATTACCAAAAGGAAACATTACCAAGCAATTTAATGCGCATGCATTATGTGCCATTTTGAATATTCTTATGATCATTTTAAAACCCTGTGTAACGGTCCTCTTTTTTGTTTACAATCTCATTTCAATGCCCGTAGATTTTTAGAATATTGGTTTACAGATGTATTAGATCTGTTGCCTTTAAAGGAAAGTCTTCCACATTTCATGCATTTATTTAGAATTTCGTGAATTTAAGATTTCAAGCATGACTATTTCTATGAGCTTGTATGTTGCATAATTATATTTTTACATTATGTAGAGATCGAAGCCACATGAAATCATCGACGTCAAAGCTAAGTCGAAACATCAAAGTCATGATCGAAGGTGAGAGCATTGAATGCAAGGTCGAAATGGTGAAAGGATCGAATGCGAGGTCAAGGCTATGTGAAAGGATCGAATGCAAGGTCGAGGCTAGGGGAAAGGATCGAATGCAAGGTCGAGGCTAGAGAAAAGGATCGAATGCAAGATTGAGGCCAGGTGAAAAGATCGAAGTCGAAGTCGAGACTTGATGGAAGGATGAAGAGCAGGATAGAAACTCTGCATGCAGGCATAATCATCAAAAATAATATAATGACTCAGCAACTACTCGCTTTTTAGAAGTTTATTCTTGTATGCAGAGTTATTATCTCGACATTATTTAATGGATATGAGATTGTGCTTTCCATGAACAATTTGCCAAATAAATTTGTTGCCTTTACAGCACTCTACTTAAGGAGCCTTATGCAAACAGATGTTGAAAGCTATTTTAGACAATCAAAATTGTATTCAATAAATTCCTTGTACAGTTGTGTAGCATGGATAAACAATTAGTACCAAAATAGATCACGGTTAGTCATGTGATCACTTTTGGCAAGACACACTCCTGATGAGTGTTGGACCTCCTACGATGACTTCAGATAATAGAAATTTGATGTGAATCTTGCTGATACGCGCTATCGGTCACTGTTATCTTCAACCAGAACTAAAATGTCATTTTAAAGGTCGGACCCCTCGGATATTGGGTTTAAATAGAGGCTTATGTAAGCGTCGGTGAGGTAATCTAGATTCTAATTCTACCCAAATTTTCAAATTCTTCTTGATTCTACTATTTTGGTTTCAAAGCTAATTTGAAAATAATTGAGGCTTCTCCTTTCTTCAGACAAATGCAATGTTAGAGGCATAGAGTAAGTAGCCTATATATTAGGTAGAGTGCCGACAGTGAAAAAAAGTTTTACATCAAAAGATTCAGTGTTTTGCGAAGATTAGGAACCTGTGATCGAAACAATATTTGAACACTTTTACGAACCTAAATCTTTGCAAATTATTCCTGTGTTTATTTACTATTGATTTGATGCCACTATATAAGTAGTGTGAAACTTATTAGATATCAAAAGGAATGAAACATTTACTAGCAGGTATCTACATTAATATCTAGATAAATCAAAACATGGATGCGAGATACACAAGACAGACGAGGTTGGCGACATCGTGTAGAGGCCTTCATCCAGCAGTGGACTGAAAACGGCTGAAGAAGATCTAAATTAAGCGGAAATTGAGTTGATTATCAAGGAAATTTCATGAAGCGTACTATAATGTAAGTCTTCATGGAAATTATTGAGATCGGATTGTGCCTTTTGACTGAGATTTAATGTTTTTAATTTAATTTTCATCGCCATGATTAAATATGATGCAATAAATTTATGTTTCATTTCTTGAATCTGAATATGTGGAGCCATTTACATCCTTTAAAGTTAATTATGATAATTGTCTTTGATTATGATGTTTTGTTCTTTCAGTGGTAGGTAGTTTGTGATATGATCTCGCTTAAGAAAACACTCTTATTAATTAGGCTAGCATGAAAGCAATATGTAGTCAGAAGTAGTAAACGTTTATTTTTTTGTAGTCACCTATCGAATTGCTAATTTAGCAAACATTGCCTCTCCAAGATTGCCATGACAGGGAGGACTTGTAAAATGCTGTTCTTCCTACTGTGTTGCTATCATGATCAGTCAAATTCGCGTATATTTCTTCAAATGTAAAAATTTGCATAAATCACATGGAGTACTGGGTCTCAACTCGAGTTTATTTAACAAAATCGAAACTGTATACACATTCAGGATTCAATTAATACTGAGTTGCTACTCTACCTATTATAACTACCCCATGGCTAGAGGTGAAGTTTTATTCATTCAGAAGTTCTGTAAGATCAAATTTCATCCAGCACATACCTGCGAGTGTGCATATGAGCTAGAGCAGTGCATTGGATCGAGAGTGAAGGCTGAATCCGAGCCAACGGCTCGAAAACAAAATAAGAATACGAAGAGAATATTCGAACGAATACAATCCAACATCATATTGATGCACACAGGCTACATCGTACATACATACATGTACATGTTCTGTCTGCATTCTTCCTCAGGGTATACCCTACACATCGAAGGAGTCATAATCCCGGCAGTGTCCACGTGATGCAGCTATCCAAACGAGACATTACAGAGATAAGTAGTCAAAGCGATAAAGTCGGCCAAAAGGATGCAAAGGACGCTTACTGTGAATTAGGCTTAGTTTAACTTTTCACGTCTCCAGAAAACACGAGACATACAAGCTAGAGCCTTGTTGACTGCTCTTGTGCTACGCAGCATGCTACGCTGTATTCCATCCTTCATCAAATGATCTTTTATCAAATGAAAAAAGCCTTGCTATTTCTTTGTGGATTTTTCTCTTGAAATTTCATCTTCTCAGGCCGTGCTAGATGATAAAAGGGAGATCAGAATGATTGAATGTCAAAGATATATTGGACATGCGATCGTTATAAATAGAAGATATATCGTGAGCCTTTCATTGGAAATGGATATAGAAAATGTCAAGGTTTATGTCGCCTTTATCTTACCCCTCGCCCCACTGAGGTGTTTTTCCGAACTGATGAGTCCCCGATGGGGATTCAGAATAACAGCAATACTTTTATTTTTAAGGTCATCCCTGGGCTGAGGTGAAGGTCGAAGGTCAAAAACGCCAATTTTTAACAAAGTTCAATCAGATCACTATTTGAAATGGAAAATTACAACAAAAACTAATAAACCATACACTAATCGAAAGATCTGGTCAAAGTGATTATAAAATGATGACTATTAATCGTTGCAAGATTACATCATTGCATTAGATGAGGTCAAAGGTCAAATAATTCAAACTTTTAGTCCAACGCAGGTGAAGAAGCATCCCGATTCGATAAACTTTTATCGAAACACTGAGGCCAAAAAAGCAACATGATTTTGAAAATTTTCAATAGGCCTAATTGCTGATCAGATGCAGAACTAAAAAATAAAAAAATAATAAAAAATCAAATTTCAAACATACATGCATAGAAAACAGATAATTTCAAATTCGAAATGTTTGCATTTGTGCACAGAAGTAGTAAGGAATCCTCCCAACTGTGCACAGCGCCCCCCCCTCTGGAGCGTGAGTTGGGTTGTTGTGGTTCTGGGTCGACCGTCCGGGTGGGTCGTGGTCGACCGTCGTAGTTGTTCTTGGGCGGCGGTCAATGTTTTTGGTGTGTATGAGTGTTTGTAGGGTTGTTTTGTGTTTAGATTTATTTATTTATTTGGCTGTATTTATATAGCGCTGTACCCAAAGGAGGCTCACAGCGCAAAACAAGTACAAAAATGCAAATCACAAGAAAACTGAAGTCAAAAGAAATTAAGAGAAAACTTTGTTCATGAGAATCTTTCTCCAGCAACGCTTGAAAGTCAATAAGCTGTTAGCATTTCGAATGTCTTGAGGGATGCTGTTCCACACTGTATGGCCATTGAAATTGAGTGCCCGACCACCTCGAGATATCGACTTGATGGAGGACACATCAAATAAACTATTGTCCTCAGATGAACGCAGATAGCGTGACGGGCGACGAATATGAAGCATCTTTGACATATACTTAGGTGATTGTAAATGGTATCTTTTGTAGCACAAGCAACCAACCTTCAGTTCAATGCGCCGAAGAATCCGAAGCCACTTCAGCCTCTTTAGGTATGGCGTAATGTGCTCACGGCGATTGACTTTAAGTACTAAACGCACACATGCATTTTGCACTTTTTGCAATTTCTTGAGTAGCTTGGATGGCACACCAAACAGAATACTATTGCAGTAGTCCAACCTTGTAAACACCAATGAGGTAACGATCTTCTTTAACGCCTCTGTTGACAAATAGTGTCTGATAGAGTAAAATCTTCGAATCTCAATGAAGCATGCTCTACATATCATGTTGATATGTTCATTGAATTTCAATGCAAAGTCTAGAACTACTCCAAGACATTTAACACTTTTACTAACTTTGACCTGACTGTCACCAATCCGCAATTGAGAAATGGAGCAATGTGTGTGGTTGGTAGTACAAAATACAAATCGCTGTAGATTTGAGCTAATTCACATGAAGTCTGTTGCAAGTGAGCCAATGTTTCACATCATCAATGCAGTCTTCAATCAAACTGGTTGCAGTACAAATTTCACTCGGGATGGTGGACGTATAAATGAATATATCAACTGCGAAAAAATGATGTTTTACACCATGCCTGTCAAGAACACGAGACAGGGTCGACATATAAATACCGAAGAGAACCGGACCCAATACTGATCCCTGAGGCACTCCACAGGGCATGATATAGGGTTCTGAATAAAAATGATTCACTTTGATGATCTGCCATCTATCATTCAAATACGACTTAAACCACGAAGCTACAACACCACTGAGACAGACATCAAATTGTAGTCGATGTAGCAGTATGTCATGATCAATAGTATCAAATGCAGACTTGAGGTCTAAGGAGACAAAAACGGTCACTTTTCCAGAATCCGCAGCGGTGAACAGGTCGTTTAACATAAAATTCAGAGCAGTTTCCGTGCTGTGGTTACTGCGATGAGCCGATTGATATGCATTATATAGATTATTCCGCTGTAAATGGTCATGAAGCTGTGAGAGAACTGCTCGCTCCAATAACTTCGATATGTATGATATGTTTGATGTAGGCCGATATATGCACAGCTCATCATGCTTCATATTGCACTTCTTCAGGCGAGGTTTCACATGTGCAACCTTCAGCATATCTGGTACCAAACCCGTCTTTAATGAGTCATTAATGATGTTGACCAAGATAGGGGAGAAAATATCCTAGAACAGAAGGAATGTTTGTGTTGGGAGAGGATCAAGATCACAGCTTTTAACCCCATTTTCCTTGATCACAACATAAAAGTCATTCGTGGTTAATTCAGAAAACACACTGAGCGTAGGCGGCCTACACGCGTAGACCTGTCTCGACCCAAGATAATCGTCCTGCGAGTCCTGTTGTAATGGATCATTACGAATAACATTGATCTTATTAGCGAAAAAAATCGCCAAATACCTTGGGTAAAAGTTCACTTAAATACTTCGATGGAAGCGTATCTGGCGATGATTTACTAATAAGTTCATTTAGAAGTCGATACATGCGGGCTTTTATCATCACAACACAGATTAAACTTAGCAGTATAGTAATTCATCTTTGCATCATCCACAAGTTTACATAAACTTCGCTTTGCACCCCAAAAGCTAGCTTATCAGCTTCAGACTTGGGTTTTAGCCATTTTCTCTCAGCACGTCGTTTCTCTCTCTTTCACAATTGGAATTCACTCGATATCAACTCACACCAAGGAGAAGTTTTCTTCGGATAAACTCTTCTACTGAGCAGCGGAGCATATTATTCGAAGCAATCGCGCAAAAAACCAACAAAAGTAGACACCGAAGGCGAAGGTATATCAGATAAAACTGCACAATATCGTTTTTCATTCCATCGGTATCAATGTTATCCACACGTCTGACAGGTATTAATTTGACAGACTTGCTCGGAGCAGTGAACTGAAAATCACATAGAACAGGAAAATGATCAGAACAGAACATGTCAGGATTGGTTTCCTGATCAAATTCTGCGTCGACATGTTGTGTTTCTTGGGTGTAGGTATGG